>JAULJZ010171904.1:0-24150 GCA_032270985.1 Heliamphora pulchella
ACGCCCTCGCTATCTGGATAAGCTAGTTGAGTATGTAACTCGGCTACGCGTTATCCCATGGCTTCGAGGAGAGCATGTGTCTGTCGGTAGACTGGTTAGTGTGTTTGGATCTGGGTTAAGATGGTTCTCCTTGGCCGGGTGAACATAGAATAACCTAGAATTAATTAACTTAGGGTTAAATCAGAATGCATCATCCTTCATCATTTTCCTGTTGTTTATTGTACGAAGAATTTTGCGCATTTTATTCCTGTTATTTATTATAAGTTATTCAAATGAAAAATTTATGTATGTTGTGTTGATTCCTTTGGTATTGTTTTCTCTACCATGCCAGGTATAGCTGATGAAGAACTTGCTGATTTTGGTTATGACGAACCCACTGAGGAACCGAGGCTCCAGGAGCCTAAGCCTCCTCTTTTAGAGATTTTGAGACCTGACCTCCACCTCGTTACAATTTCACTTATTTTGTTTTATGCTCATGTTTTAATTTCTCTTCAGGTCTGTAATATTAAGGTATTTAACTTTTGATTGTGACATTTATATCCTTTGTAGGGGTGGACTCCTTTGATTATTATCATTAATTATCTCGTTATTTAGTTATGTCGCTCTTGATGTTTTCAAAAATTCGGGACGTCACATATTTCAACAGCTTGAAAATGAAATTTTAAAAATCCATTTTTATTAAAAATGGAGTTGCCACTTGATTTTTGAGAAAAAACAAAAAAAAAAAAACAAAAATGGGCTACTGATCTTTAAAGCGTTAACCGGAGAAAATAAGGGTCCAGAGGCTAAAGTACGAATCGCAGAAGGTATTAGGCACCCCATTCGTCCAACTGTGAGGTTGGCCTCTACTAATCATCATTGGTTCTTAATTAAATTTCTCAAATGCATGCAAATACAGAAAATGGAGGCGAAAAGATAACATTCAAAATCAAATAAAGAAAATATATAACTTATGTATATAGAACTCCAAATCAAAGAAAATAAGAAAAGAAAATCTTAAATCCTACGGCATACAATTTTTAGCTAAATGATACATGGAGCAAACCCACATGACATGATTCAGATAAAAGAACAGAAAATATGCTAAAGTCACTAAATTCAAATTATACTAAAAATAAATATGAATTGCTAACAAGATAACCTAAACTATTCTAAACATGATTTTAAATGAATTATACCAAACATGCATATTACCAAATATCCTAAAATTACATTAGCATGATTAACTTCTACTAAAGAGAAAAGATAAATTAAAATACGAAAATTGTCACGTCCCAAACTCCGGGTCACGTGAAACACCCGCAAACATCCAAACATAATACCCAATCCGAGAATACACTCTCAATATAAACATACAAGCATTGTATATAATCACCAAAAGGCTTACATTACACGATTCCAACACCGAAAAGCATGTTACAGCGTACATGTTCAAAACGAGTAAAAAGGAAGACTATCGCTCTTTCGCCCCTCTGGCACCTCCGAATCAACCTGCGTGATCGGTACCTGAAAAATATTTCAAATTTCACACCGTGAGCCAAGGCTCAGCAGAAACTAGACAGCACATGTAATATAAGCTAAGCATGCTACAACGAAAACACTAAACGCGCGTCAAAAAATGCCAAAAAAAGGAAACGGGTCAGGGTCTCACAACTCTACCCCCCTTAAAGGAATTTTGCCCCCAAAATTCAACATAAGGTCAAAAGAAAACGAACCGTCGATTGCAACCGACACAAGCACTCGAGAGGGTAGCCAAACCATTGCTAGGATATAGTCAAACAAGGTTAGACATCCTAAATAACGGCCAACTATCTCAAAGACACGGGATCTACAACTCACCCCAACCTCACATCCTCACCAACCGCTGCCTCAATAACACTGCACACCACCCACGAAAACCATCACCAACTCCCAAACAGATGCAACAAAGAAATTGGCCCAAAGTCTGCATACTCAGAAGGTACCTCTGCTCCCTGAAGGCGTAGTTGCATCATCAATCACAACCGGTGCCCTAGAAGAACTGGGAGCTATGAGGGCATACACTCGGGGCAATGTCGCTCTGGCCTGTCCTCCATAACTCGGTGCTGTCTGCTGCCGCACCAACTGAACTAAAGTTCCCATATCTTGTGAGACCCTGTACTATTTTATTTTGATATATATATATATATATATGCATATTTGGTATTTTTCAACACGTTTTGGCGTTTTCGCTTTAATATGCTTATATGCGTTTTGATGCATGTTTTGGTTTAAATAAGCATGCGGGATTGGTCCCGGGGGCTGCGAGAGTTACGGTGTGAATTTTAAAACTTAAAAAAAAAAAGATATTTTGGAGACCTATAAATATCTTGAGTTAGATATTTTCAAAATATATTTTTAAAACTTAACGACTAAGTTTTCTCATTTTTCTCTCTGCCTTCTCTCTAACTTCTCGGGGGCCCAAGGCTTGATTTTTGACGGACCAACAGTCGATCCTTGTTATAGGCATCGTGCTCTATGCATCCATTCGAACGGAATTTTATTTCGACGAAACTCGATTTTGCACGTGGATCGAAGCGTTGAGTTTTTGATTCACCGAGATAAGATTCTAGACTGTATAGATGTTTAAGGGTGCTATATGTAATCTTGTGTTGTTTCACCGTTTAAAAACGCATGGAAGGTGATTTATGTTTTAAATCTGATTTTGGGTTAAAATTATTTTTCGGCGTTTCGGTTGGATGAAATTGGGTGTTGGGTGTTTCTTGTGAGGTTTTGTGATAGCCTTGGGCGGGTATGCATGTTTGAAGGCACGTTTGTACGCCTCTAGACAATATACTTATGCATGATATACATGATGTTTACTGTTTATGAGAGATGCATGTTGGGTTTTCATTTGATTTCAACAGGTGAATTTGAATGTAAGAAAACTTATTTTCATAAAACTAGTGTTTGGTGGATTTTCATGTGACCCCGGGTTTTGGGGCGTGACATATCTGTTCCCTGGGAAGTTTGAACGGCAGGATGCTGCTGTCGACCGTGCACAAACGAACCCTCTGGTGTGTCCACTGTACTCGGTGCACTCTCTCTTTGGGGACAGTCCCTGCGAATATGTCCCATTTGGCCACATTCATAACAAATATGTAGCTCCCTCCCCTGTGACCCTTGTAACTGATGAATCCATGAACCCTGGGACTACCTTGGCAGCGGGTAATCCACCATACGATGTCTGGGCTGCCTACACTGATAGCAAATTAACTCCCACTGCTCTGGCCTCCCAGATGAAGCCACTGATGGTGCTGGTGTAGAGAACTGTTGTGGTAAACCAGATGGATGAAAGCTAGGACCAGATGACCTCTGCCTCTTACTAGAACGCCCACCTGTCTGTGCCTCTGTTCCACCATGGAATGTCCTGGCCTCCCTGGAAGCTCGAATCTCAGTCGTAGTGTTCTCAACCCTCGCTGTTGGCTCCACCAGCTCTGTGAACACACGAAGTCCCAATGCTACCACACGCTCCCTAATTGACGGCCTCAAGCCTCGCTCAAACCTCATAGAACGCAACTCGTCTGTGCTCACTAACTCTGGCATAAACTGGGACAAACTCGTAAACTTGGCCTAGTACTGCATGATGTCCATCACCTCTTGGGTAAGAGTGTAGAACTCCTCCCTGTACAAGTCTCTCTTCAAAGCCGGGAAGTATTTCTCCAGAAACACTCCTGCAAAGGCTGCCTATGTGACCCTAACTGTGTTCCATGCATATTTTCACCACTCGTGAGCAGCGCCCCTCAACTGAAATGAGGCAAAAGAAACCCACAACTCATCCACCACAATCTGTAACGTGTCAAGGATTCAAGTCACCAGCTCCAACCACTCTATCGCCACAATAAGATCAGGATCTCCTACAAAGGTAGCGGATCCATGCGCTTGAACTCCCTCATCGCTACTGTAGCCCTCACCTTAGGTACTCTCTCTCTCTCTCTAACGGTCTCACCTCTAGTGGTCTCAACCAACTGATGGATAGAACCAACCAGCACACGTAACAACTACGTCGTGTCCATCGGTCCCAGGGGAGCATTTGCATCCCTAGCATCAGGAATAGGAACATCCTCTTGGCCAACACCACGGCCACGGCCACAACCACGGTCTCGCCCTCTCCTCGCAAACATCGCGTCTATATGTAAAACACAGAACATAAGATGCAGCACATAAGCATAAATCACATAAGCATGCTAACACATAAGCACGTAGGTTCATGCTAAACAAACCCCACATACCGAGGAGAACCGACAAGAATAACGCGTCAATCTGGATAACCTACTCAGATTTCCTGCTAGAAATCATGTCAACTAAATGCATTTCTAACTTGGCTCCCAAGTTTGTTCCCTGCTAGAAATCATGTCAGCTAAACGCGTTTCTAACTTGGCTCCCAAGTTTGTTAATCCAAACGCCCAAAGGCAGGACTAATCAATCCCAAGGTTCAACCTTCATGCTCACATATACACAACAATCTCATGCTTAACATGCTAACACGTTCATGTTATCAAAGCATCTAAACACACGCAGTCAAGCACAAGCAATAAACCTCACACGGTGATACACCCTCTTCCCACGGCTCTTAGGTATTCGAACCTAGAGCTCTGATACCAATCTGTCACGCTCTAAACTCTGGGTCACGTGAAACACCCACAAACATCCAAACATAACACCCAATCCAAGAATACACTCTCAATATAAATATACATACATTGTATATAATCGCCAAAAGGTTTACATTACATGATTCCAACACTAGAAAACATGTTACAACATGCATGTTCAAAATGAGCAAAAAGGAAGACTATTGCTCTTCTGCCCATTCGGCACCTTCAGATTAACCTGCGTAATCAGTACCTGAAAAATATTTTAAATCCCACACCGTGAGCCAAGATTCAGTAGAAACTAGACAACACATGCAATATAAGCTAAACATGCTACAACGAAAACACTAAACGCACGTCGAAAAATGCCGAAAAAAGAAAACGAGTCAGGGCCTCACAAAAATTCTATTTCAAAAGTATAATAATAAAGAAACAACTAGTAACAAGAATTAAACACAAATTATTCAATGGAAAATTAATAAAAGAATGTTGAAAGATTTAATCAAAAGAAAAAGAAACTAAAAGAAAATTTAGAAAAGAAAATTAAATAAAAAATCAAAGGTTTTAAAAAAAAAAGACTATTAAACTAATTAGAATTATAACTTGAAGAAAAAAAAAAGAATCTAACTATTTATCATGGATTTTGTAGATTTTATATGAAAACCAAAAAAAATAAAGAAAAAAAGTAAAATAAATGCTATAAAAGGAGAAATTAAGCTAACATTAATAGATTTTGAGAATTTTGATGTTGAACAAAATAAAAGAAAAGAAAAACAAAAAGAATACTATTAAAGAAAAATTAAACTAACATTTAGAAAAAAAATTAAACTAACATTAAAAGATTGAGTGTGTAAAGGAAAAGAAAAATAGAAGGGATATTATTAAAAAATTTGTGAAGTTTGGTATTAAACAAAATAAAAATAAAAGAAAAATAAAAGAAATGCAATTAGAAAGGATTTAAACTAAAGATAATGTATTAAAACATAAACTATTATGTAATAACATAGCCACTGTCTAATTAGAAAATATGGATGTATTATTGACAACTACAACCATATAAATGTAAGTGCGTTGGTTATGACAATAACACTATAGGTTGTAATTGCCAAATATGTTAGCACTACTTTTAATGAATTCGAGAGTAACAATGTGCTAAGTGTGCAATGTGAACATAATAACCACTAAGAAATCAATAAGAAAGTATCCAAACTGCAATAGACAAACTATGCACATTAATTTCATGCTTACAATTCTATAAACTAAATCAACTACACATGTGAATGAAACATGAAAATTGAAATTAAACTTAATTCGTCCACTCCAAAGGATAGAGACTGGAGAGAGAAAGAACGAGGATCCAAACCGAATACCTGGATCACTATAATACGGGTGAAGCCTCAAGTTAGGGAGGTGCGCTTCAATGATCCAATCCTCAATCAATGATTCAATCCAAGTGTGAGTGAGTCAAAGTTTCAGTATCAGTGGTCAATCTCTTGATACTTTGGCAGGGTTTCGACGTCGGGGCTCATACTCTCTCGATAATTCGGCGTAGTACTTCTCACTCTAAATTCTTCTTTGAAAAACGTACTAGGGGTATGGTATTTATAGAATTCTTCAACCAATGAAATGTTGACACGTTTTGGGACATGTCAGGCCATTTGGAGTTGGCGGTCGTCGGGTTCAGAGTGGGCGGTCGCCATAATGAAGTTGGTGACCCCAAGGTTCAAATACGGCGGTCACCACTTTTGTTAGGGTTTTCGAGAGGTTCTTGTGGAGGTCGCCACAATGGAGTTGACAGTCCTAAGGTTCAAAAGTTAGCGGTTCAAGATGATTCCATTGGTTTTAAGGTTTTGATCATTGGGTTTAACTACTGTGCTTGGATCACTTCCCGAGAATTGTTTTAAGAGCAGCATTCCACTTGTTTTCATCATTGGATTCACCCGGATTAACCAAAAACTAGGCGGGGTCAAATTATGGTCTCTACACTAGGGCTCCGGGAATCCACAGTAAGGGAAAATCTTCCCCTTCCTTGATAATGCGTCCATTCAAGGTTGGCCCATACTTGTCATTCTTCTTCTTAGATACCTTCTTTCTTTATTCTTTACATTTCCATTTCTTTCGGTTCTGGCTTGTAGATGATTTCAAATGCTTGACGGTTGTGGCTGACACGAATTGGTTATGCTATTCCCTACAAATTCTTCTAGAGTCCCATCCTAGGAAAGAAGAACATTCATTCCATCATGGCCACCACCTTCGAGTTCATGTAGTTATCTTCCTCATTCATTAGCATCTGCACGACCTTGGTTTCATCAAAATTGAACTTTCTCTTCCTCTCCGTGTTGTATCTCTGAAAGTGGGATGTTATCACTGATAGGAGATGAGATGCTAGATACCCTAGGAATTGTTAGAATAGAGATAGTGATCACCTAAATACATTTTCAAATAATAGATATTCCTATGAATTATAAAACCAAGGAAACCATTTCTTTTCACTTTTTTGTGCCATATAAATTACATATCGTTAAGTTATGGGTATTATTGTACTTTCTATGTTGGGCTCATTATATAAATAATAGTGATAAGGAAGCTAACTCTAATTCTTGTTGCTCTTCCATTCACCACTACAATAGTTATCTCTCACATTTTCTTCTCTCTTTTCGTCTCTACAGTATTCTTAACATGGTATCATAGCAAGATCTTGTGTAAGGAAGACTTATTAGTATCATTTTTCTCAATCTTTCTCTTCTCTTTCCTTTTTTTTTCTTTTCTGAATTCGTAATCGACTAGTCCTGATCTATAGATCCATGATTTTTCCTTCTTGCTTTTTGTTGTTTGATAATTATTTTCAATTTGTTTTTTGTTTTCAGCGTCGACTCCCTGTTCTTCGCAACTCACTATTTCTAACCCTTTCAGCTTCAATCAATGGCTGCTTTTCCATCCATGGGTTCTAATTAGGAGTCTCCAATGCCTAAATCACCTCTATTGTTGATCTTGAGTTGATTTCGGAACACAGCCAAGGGTTTTTGCTAATCATAAGTGTCACGGCTAAGGTTTGCACTTTTACTTGAGTGGTTGGCTTTTTTCTGGCTTCCTCTAGTTCGAATCAATGTTGGTTAGTTTTCCTTGGTTGTTTAAGCTCTTTCCCAAGTCGCGGCTAGCGTTAAACTGAGATTTCTTACAAATTTCTTTTGGCGGCTAGGGGTCACAACTTTCACTTTGATTCTACTTTAGCCTATCGTGTTCTGCTATGAGAGTTAACTTGAATAGTTTGAGTATAATTGGTTCTCCCGTGGTTCAGTTCTCCATTGATTCACATCTGTTGCACCGTTCATTGATTCCTTCGACCTCCTATTGTTTTTTCTTGGTTCTCTATAGCCATATAAGATATTGGTAACTGCAGGTGTTTCGTTTATTCGTGGGCTGCACCGGATATCCATTGTTTTAAGAAAAAAAAAAATTTTTAAAATAAGAAAATCCAAGATATTCGAGCACGCTTTTTAGAAAAATAGAGTCGTCAGTTAATTTTTGAGAAAAACTAAGAAAAACAAAAAGAAGGCTGCGAATCTTTTAAAAATTGTAACTAGAAAAAAAGAGGATTTGAGGGCTAAGGTACAAAAAGGGATGGTGTTAGGCACTCTTTTCTCGCAACCGTGAGGTTGGCCTCTACTTTGTCAATATTGCCAAAATTGGTTAAAGAGAGTTCAAACAAAAGCAAGTAAAGAAACAAAAATCCTAACTACGATCCTAGGGTCATGCAACTTGGTTATTATTTTTAGATATGCCACACGGATCGTTTGAGCAAAACAAAGTGAAAAATATGCAAATAAGCAATAAAATGAACAAACGACGACCTAAGGGTCATGCAATAATGTTTTTGCCTCTAGCATGCTATAAACAGGCTATATAGCATAAACAGAGAAGACTCAAGCACTATTTTAAGCTACTGAATATACATAAAAACTCACGGTCGTAGCAATCAATGTTGCGCCATGACAAACGAAGTCACAAAATTGGCGGCCTTGACAAATATAGGAATACTGCGAGAAACATAGTGAAAAATCTCATGATCGTGTCATATAAATGTCACGGCCATGGTTTTAGCAGGTCCAAACAGGGTATAAACATTGCACAAGGCTTAAAACAGGCTCAAATAGATAGGATATACAAGACAGAGACCATAACCCATTTGTTCTGAGCTAAATCTACCGTCATTCACTCTCTATACGAACAATAACTCAAAATAGAACATACAGAATGCCAAAACTGAACGACAGAGTACATAAAAACATTTTTCATGTTATTGGCCTCATAAAACCTCAGGACCGTAGCAAGAGAATATGGCGGCCGCGACAAATATGCATATAAAACATGAGGCTGTTATAAACTAACTAGTGACCGTTACTGTGAGGTTGACAAAAACACCCGGCTAAGGCATTGAAAGGTCGTAGCCGTCATGTTTTTATAACCATAGAAGATGTAGAAATGGAGGTGTATAGAATAGAGATCACAGCCCACTTGATTTATGCTAGACCTACCATTCATTAACCTAATAAGAAACTAAACTAAGGTACAAAAAAGAGAGAATGCTATGCATGATAATAAAAAAGTGAGAAAATATCGAAATAAATGAATATCATAAGGTTTTGAAAGGGGTTTTTGTGTTTTTGACCTTGAAATAAAAATCACGGCCATGACAATAGAATATTGCGATCATGAGTAAAGAAGGCAAAAATGTACCGGTTATGTGTAAGAAACACCCGGCCGTGACTGTAGGCTTAACAAAATTGGTGGCCGTGACATTAGAAGATCGTGTCCATCATGGTTTAGAACCTCAAAAAGTTTTTGAAGTGTTCAGTGTGCTCGTGAGATTCGAAACAAAATAAACGACTATAAATTTATGAAACAGAGAGCTACGAATACACTGTTTATAATAAAAACATAAGGGAACAATACTTTGATTGAAATGAATGATAAATAGACAATAAAAACAATAGAAACCTTATCTATGACACCCTCGAGGGAAGAAGATGAGGGCCATAGAAGAGTCGTGGTTCCTAGGGTTACCTCGTGTGAATATCCACCTCGAATGGTCCCTCGAGGATGTGAATAGGCTATCTCCAAGCCAATACGAGCTCCAAGAACTCCCCCAATGCAATCAAAAACATGAACAAGGTTCGAAAAGCATAAAATGGATAAGAGAATATCGGGTGGGGGTGTATTTGGGCAGAGTTTGGGTATCCAGGTTGCTTTTTCCTCTAGTTTCTATGAAAAATGACGATATTTATAGACAAAATGGGCAACACAGACCCCCTCTGGAATATTGCCACCTGTCAAAAAATGAGTAATAGTGACGGCCGATACTTTTTTGCTTTTTCACAGTGACGGCCGCTACTTTTATGGTGATGAAAATAACAGTCGCAACTTTCAAAAGTCGCGGCTAGGATAAAAGATGCAGCCATGATAAAGGAAGTCACGACCTGGTTTAGGGTTTGCAAAAAGGTCACGCCGTGACATTAAAGTCACGGCTTGGATGTTTTTTGGTAGTTTTCTTGGGTTTTGAGTCATATTCGTGATTTTGCTTGCTTGGAAGTATCTTTGAGTATGATTCTCATACTTTCGTCATTGGGGCACATTCGAGATGGGTGCCTACAATTCGGCTTGGTCATACTAGGGTGTCTACAGTTGTCCCTTTTTAACAGATCTTACAATAACTCGTGGTGTAAGTAAATGTCAAAACTCTAAAGACAAACCGATTGAACAAGCCACCAATCTTAAGCACAAACAAAACACACAAAAAAGCGTAGTCGAACTTAAATTTCCATCGAGCTTCCTACGCACCCCATTGCAAAGGATCAGATCGGTCGTAGTTCGTGAGGCAATGCGATGCAAAACATGGTGCATTACAAGGTATGATGCAAAACATAGAAACTTTAAAACGTCGAGTCAGGACCCGAAGAAGTAATCAACAATCCAAAGCCTTTAAGAACTCTACTGGAGGTGCCTAGAAAGTAGGGCTTAGGGTGCTTAGGACACTGAGGCTTCGTAAACCTAAGAATTGTCTCACGAACTTAAGACCTAGACAACATTTCGCATACGAATAGGGTTTTAGAAGATAGGGATGCCTAATCCTCTAGGGCTTGAAAAAATTTAAGAATTGTCTCATGAACTTAGGACCTAGACAATACTTCGCATATGACTAGGATTTTAGGAGAGATAGATACCTAGTCTTCTAGGGCTTGGAAAAAAAATAAGGATCTTCTCACGAACTTAGGATCTAGACAACGCTTCGCATATGACTAGGGTTTTAGAAGAGATGGGTGTCTAGTCTTTTAGAGTTTGAAAAAACCTAAGAATCGTCTCATGAATGTAGGACCTAGACAACGCCTGGATATCCCTGTTAGAGCTGCGCAGCAAAAAAAGTTTGATGAACGACGTCGTGACCGTAAAAAATGACGTTGTGCGATTTTCATGAAAAATAATAAAATAATCTGATATTTTATGATTAAATATACCTTCAAGAAACTTAAACAAGTTTCTTTGATACTGAACAACGATCCGAGACGACCCAACGATCTTCTCACGTATATCCCGACGCACGCGACATTCCCGGCGAGTGAGCACTGATGCCTCAACTGTGGATCCTGGTACTGCCTCGGTTGCGGGCAATCTGACACACGATGCCCTGGTTGTCCACACCGATAACATGTAATCTCCCGCTGTTTTGGCCTCCTAGACGAAGCCATCAATGGTGATGGTGCAGAGAGCTGCTGTGGTAATCTAGATGGGTGAAAACTTGGACCAAAAGACTTTTTCCTCTTGCTAAAACGGCCACCTGTCTGTGCCTTTGTCCCACCCTGTGGTGTCCTGACCTCCCATGAAACTCGATTCTTAGTCAAAGTGTTCTCAATCCTCGCTGCTGCCTCCACTAGCTCTGTAAAAACACGTAGCCCCATCCCTGCTACGTGCTCCCTGATCGCCGACCTCAAGCCCTGCTCAAACCTCTTCGATCGCAGCTCATCTATACTCACCAACTCTGGTGCAAAACGAGATAGGCTAGTAAACCTGGCCTCGTACTACATAATACCCATCGCTCCTTGGGTGAGAGCATAGAACTCCTCCCTATACAAGTCTCTAGATGAAGCTGGAAAGTACTTCTCTAGAAAAACCCCTGTGAAAGCAGCCCATGTGCCCTCCACAATATTTCGAGCATATTTTCACCACTCGTGAGCATCCCCTCTCAATTGGAAGGTAGTAAAAGGAACCGGCAAATCGTCCTCCACTATCTGTAGCGTATCAAGGATCCGAGTCACCAGCTCCAACCATTATGTCGCCACTATAGGATCAGGATCCCTAGCAAAGGTAGGAGGATCCATACGTCCGAACTCCACCGTTGCCCTCAACTCAAGCTCCCTCTCTCTCCCCTAGTGGTCTCAACCAAGTGCTGGATAGAACATATCCAGAACATACTAGCACACGTAGCAACTCAGTCGCGTCTATCGGTCCCTGGAGAGCATTTGCATCCCCAGCATCAGGGATAGGCACATCTCCTTGGCCAAAACCACCGCCACGACCTTGCCTTCTCCGCGCAGACAACACGTCTACAAAAAAGAAACACATAACATAAAATGCAACACATCGCATGAACATAAGCTTTAACCACATAAGCATGCTAACACGTAGTCACATAAGTTCATGCTAAACAAACTCCACGTATCGAGGAGAACCGACAAGAGTGATGTGTCAATTTGGATAATGTATTTAGATTCCCTGTTAGAAATCACGTCAGCTAAATGCGTTTCTAACTTGGCTCCCAAGTTTGTTGATCCAAATGCCCAAAGAAAAGACTAATTAATCCTAAGGTTCAACCCCCATGCTCACATATACATAGCATCCACACATTCAACATGCTATCATGCTCATTCTACCAAAACATCTAAGTACATGCAGTTAAGCATACGCAATTAACCTCATACGGTGATGCACTCTCTTCCCATGGCTCTTAGGTATTCGAACCCAGAGCTCTGATACCATTCTATCATGCCTCAAACTCCTGGTCACGTGAAACACCCATAAACAACCATATAAAACACCCAACCCAATGTTTACTTACAAATTAAGGCATACATGCATTAAATATAACCACAAAAAATGCATACAATACATGGCTCCAACGCCGAGAAACATGTGAGACCCTGACCTGCTTTCTTTTTTGGCATTTTTCGACGCGCATTAGCATTTTTGCTTTTACATATTTAAATGATTTTAAATGCATGATTGAGGTTAGATATACATGCGGGCAAGTTCCTGGGGCCGTGGGATGTTACGGTGCGAATTTAAAAAAATTTCAAAAAAAGATATTTTGGAGGCTTATAAATATCTGCAGTTAGATATTTTCAAAACTTCTCCAGTAAGTTTCTTTTTTCTCTCTGCCTTCTCTCTAAGTTCTCGGGGGCCCGGGGTTCAGTTTCTGGCGATCAGACAGTGGATTCCTACTATTGGCACGATGGGCTACGCGTTCATTCGAACAAAATTTCATTTCAGCGAGGCTCAGTTTTGCACGTGGCTTAAGGTGTCGAGTTTTTAACTCGCCAAGGTAGGATTCTAGACCCTACTGCTGTATAAGGGTGTTACATGTAATCGTATGTGTTTTTAATGGTTAGATTGCTGTAGATCTGAGTTTGTTTCAAATTGAGTTTTTGGGTTAAAAACTATTTTTTGGCGATTTCGATGGATGAAATCGGGTGTCGAGAGTTTCTTTCTTGGTCTTGGTGTTAGGCCTAGGTGTGTGGATGTCCGAGGGTGTCAGATGGGTGTTTGGATGCGTTGATTCGAGGTTTAGAAGGCTGAACCCGTAGCTCGAAAACCTCTTCTACCTCAGTTCGGTCGATTGGACCGTGAGGTTCGGTCGACTGGATCTTGGATCTTGGATCTTGGGTTCGGTCAACTGGACTATGGGGTCAGTCGACTGGATAGTGTGTTTGGGCATTTTTGGGCCTTTCTAGTGTGTTGTTCAGTCGACTGGGGGTTGGGGTCCAGTCGACTAAACCTGGGCAGTGTTGTGTTTGTGGTTTTGGTTGGTTTCTTGGTTTCCAATTGGTTTCTTACGGTATTCAGTTGATTGATTATGGGGTTACTCAATTGAAATATTGTTGGATGCCCTTTGGGGTTCAGTTGGTTGTGTGGTAGCTTCGAGGGTCTTATCGTAGCCTCGGGTGTTTTTGTGGTGCTGTCCTCGGGTGTGACGTGCACGGTTATATGGGTGGTGCTTGCGCATCATTGGTTGTGGGGTGTGTTAGGGCCCGTGCCACCTTTGGAGAAAAAGGTGGTATTAGTGACCTCATGGCTTGAGGGGTTTAGTGTAGCCTTCCTATTAGGCTTGGTTGTATGGGTTGTCGGTTGTCCCTGTGAGTGGATGTCGGGTTTTTTGACGGATGATGTCACGGTTTGAGGTCATATGGCTATGTGCGCTTATAGTTGGCTTATGCATTTATAACTGTGGTTTATTATGCATGAATTATGTAAGTGGATTACATGGTTTTGGTATCGTTATGTGTACCGTGGTTGCATGCTTTAAAACTCAGAAGTTTTGTAGGCATGGTTATGTGAAATATGAGGAATGGATGCATGTGATGCATGTTGCAAGGGTTGTAGGTGTGGTGTGAGTTGCATGTGTGGCATGTGACGTGATTTATGTAACGTAGTAATAGTACGTGGCTTTATGCATTTAAACCCTGATTTAGTATACATGTTTTGATGCGGTCTTATCCTGCGGTATACTGTTTTATCCCGTGATTTAGGCATATGTAGAAATGCCTATTAATATGAGGGGCAAATTTTGGTCCCTCGGTGAAAGTCCGTAAAGATGTGTATATGAGGGGCAAATTTTGGTCCCACAGTGAAAGTCTATGAAGATATCTGTTGGCTCTGGTCAATGTGGCCTTAGTGAGGGCGAATAATGGTCCTACGGTGAAAGTTCGTGAAGCTATCTGATGAGGGGGATGATGGTTCTACGATGAAAGTCCATGAAGATGTGTGTGTTGCACGGGTTGCGTGCTTTGTGTGTGTTGCACGGGTTGCGTGCATTGTGTGTGTTGCACGGATTAAGTGCGTTGCATAGACAAGAGCTGTGGTCCTTCGGTGAAAGTCCGAGAAGATTCATAACTTTCATGAACTACATTATGGGACGGATAAACCAGTTTTCAAACTATTTTAAGAGTCGTGTGAATCGCGATCTAAAAACCCTTTTTTAACTATTTTTAAGGCTCCTATGAGTGAGTCAAAAGATGGTTTATATCCTTGCTTTTCCATTTGCATGTGAAAATTGTTTTAAAGGCTTGAAATAGAGTCTAAAACTGTACCTCATTTTCTTAGCATGTTTAGCTTATACTGCATGCCTGTCTAGTTTCTACTGAGCTTTGGCTCACGGTGTGGGATTTGATTTTCTTCAGGTACCGATCACGCAGGTTGATTTGGAGGTGTTGGAGAGGTGGAAGAGCAGTTGTCTTCCTTTTTGTTCTTTTGTTACATATATGTTGTAACATATTTTTCCAGTGTTAGAATCGTATAATGTATATCGTTTAGCAATTATATACAATGCATGTATGATTTACTTTGAGAGTGTATTCTTGGGTTGGTTATTGTAGGTGTTTCACATGACCCAAAATTTGGGGCGTGACAGATTGGTATCAGAGCTCTGGGTTTGAATACCTAAGAGCCGTGGGAAGAGGTTTCATCACCGTGTGAGGTTGATTGCGTGTGCTTGATTGCATGTGTTTAGATGCTTTGATAACATGAACGTGTCAGCATGTTAGATATGTGAACGATGTGTATATGTGAGTATGGGGGTTGAATCTTAGGAATGATAGTCCTGCCTTTGGGTGTTTGGATTAACAAACTTGGGAGCCAAGTTAGAAACGCGTTTAGCTGACGTGATTTCTAGCAGGAAATCTGAGTAGGTTATCCAGATTAACGTATCATTCTTGTTGGTTCTCCTCGGTATGCGGGGTTTTGTTTAGCATGAACCTATGTGCTTATGTGTTAGCATGCCTATATGGTTTATGTTATGTGCTGCATCTCATGTCCTGTCTTTTTCATATAGACGTGATGTCTGTAAGATGAGGGCGAGGCCATGGTCGAGGCCGTGGCCGTGGTGTTGGCCAAGGGGATGTTCCTATGCTTGATGTTGGGGAAGCAAATGCTCCCCTAGGACCGATGGACGCGATGAGACTGTTGCTTGTGCTCGCGGGTTCTATCTAGCAGCTGGTTAGAGGCGAGATTGTTAGAGATAGAGAGGGAGTACCTGAGGCGAGGGCTACAGTAGCGATGCGGGAGTTCAGGCGCATAGATCCGCCTACCTTTGTCCGAGATCCTGATCCTATTGTGGCGACAGAGTGGCTAGAATTAGCGACTCGGATCCTGGACACATTGCAGATTGAGGAGGACGAGTTGCGGGTTTCTTTTGCTACTTTCCAATTGAGGGGTGCTACTCATGCGTAGTGGTAGTATGCCAGGACCATTGTGGGGGTCACATGGGCAGCCTTTACATGAGTGTTTCAGGAGAAATACTTCCCGATTTTGAAGAGGGATTTGTACAGGGAGGAGTTCTATACTCTTACCCAAGGGGCCATGGATGTCATGCAGTATGAGGCCAGGTTTACGAGCTTGTCCCAATTTGCTCCAGAGTTGGTGAGCACAGACGAGCTGCGATCGATGAGCTTTAAGCGGGGTTTGAGGCCAGTGATCAGAGAGCGTGTGGTTGCGATGGGACTTTGGGTATTCACAGAGCTGGTGGAGGCAGCAGCAAGGGTGGAGAACATTATGACTGAGATCCGAGCTTCCAGGGAGGCCAGAATACCTCAGGGTGGGATAGAGGCGCAGGCAGGTGGGCGTTCTAGCAAGAGGCAGAGGTCCTCTAGTCCTAGCTTTCATCCATCTAGACCACAGCAGTTCTCTGCACCATCACCATCAGTGGCTTCGTCGGGGAGGCCAGAGTAGAGGGAGGTCAGATGTTACCGATGTGGATTATCGGGGAATCATGTATTAGATTGTCCACTGCTGAGGCAGTACCGAGACCCACAGTTGAGGCAGGCTCAGAGTTCCATACCGGATCAGTCACAGGGGGGAGGGCCGTCTACTTGTTTTGGATGTGGTCAAAAGGGACTTATTCGGAGGAACTGTCCCTAGAGAGTGAGTGCACTGAGTACAGTGGACACACTAGAGGGTTTGTATGTGTAGGAGCGACAGTAGTATCCTGCGGTTCAGACTTCCCGAATGGCAGGTGGGAGTACATCAGTCCAGTCGGTGCGGCAACCGACAGCGCCTAGTTATTGTGGACAGGGCAGAGCGACATTTCCCCGAGCATATGCTCTTATAGCTCCTAGTTCTTCTAGGGCACCGGTTGTGCCGGTTGATAAAGATATGCCTTCAGCGAGTAGAGGTTCTTTCTGAGTCTGCAGGTTTTGGACCAGTTCCTTTCTTGCATCTGTCTGGGTGTTTGTGATGGTTTCCGTGGGTGGTGTACTATGTTGAGGCAATGGCTGGTGACGATGTGAGGTTGGGGTGTGTTGTAGATTCCGTGTCTTTGAGATAGTTAGCCATTATTTAGGATGCCTGACCTTGTTTAACTATATCCTAGGAATGGTTTGGCTGACCATCTCGTATGCTTGTGTCGATTGCGATCGACGGTTTGTTGTTTTAACCTTGAGTTGAATTTTTGAGACGAAATTCCTTTAAGAGGAGTAGAGTTGTGAGACTCTGACCCGTTTTCCTTTTCGGCATTTTTTTACGCACGTTAGCATTTTTGCTTTTGCATGTTTAAATGCTTTTAAATGCAGATCGAGGTTAGATATGCATGCGGGCATGTTCCTGGGGCCGTGGGATGTTACGGTGCGAATTTTGAAAATTTTCAAGAAAAGATATTTTGGAAGCCTATAAATATCTGGAGTTAGATATTTTCAAAAGATATTTTCAAAACTTCTCCAGTAAGTTTCTTTTTTCTCTCTGCCTTCTCTCTAAGTTCTCGAGGGCCCGGGGTTCGATTTCTGGCGATCAGATAGCGGATTCCTGCTATTGGCACGGTGGGCTACGCGTTCATCTGGACAGAATTCCATTTCGGCGAGGCTCGATTTTTCACATGGCTCGAGGCGTCAAGTTTTTAACTCACTGAGTTAGGATTCTAGACCCTACATGCTGTATAAGGGTGCTATGAGTAATCATGTGTGTTTTTAACGGTTAGATTGCTATAGATCTGAGTTTGTTTCAAATTGGATTTTTGGGTTAAAACTATTTTTTGGCGATTTCGGTGGATGGAATCGGGTGTCGGGAGTTTCTTTCTTGGTCTTGGTGTTAGGCCTAGGCGTGTGGATGTCCGAGGGTGTCGGATGGGTGTTTGAAGGCGTTGATTCGAGGTTTAGAAGGCTGAACTTGTAGCTCGATAACCTGTTCCGCCTCAGTTCGGTCGACTGGACCGTGAGGTTCGATCGACTGGATCTTGGTTCTTGGGTTCGGTCGACTAGACCGTGGGGTCAGTCGACTGGACAGTGTGTTTGGACGTTTTTGGATCTTTTCAGTGTGTTGTTCAGTCGACTGGGGGTTGGGGTCCAGTCGACTGAACCTGGGCAGTGTTGTGCTTGTGGTTTTGGTTGGTTTCTTGGTTTCCAATTGGTTTCTTACCGTATTCAGTTGATTAATTATGGGGTTAGTCAATTGAAATACTATTGGTTGCCCTTTGGGGTTCGGTTGGTTGTGTGGTAGCTTCGGGGGTCGTGTCGTGGCCTCGGGTGTTTTTGTGGTGCCGTCTATACCCGGCTGAAGTAATTTTGTGAATTCTTAAAATCCCGACCCGGGGAGTCAACTTGGATGCCTGAATTGAAATACGTTAGGCTGACGTAACTTCAGAGCAAATATCTAGTTTGGCTACCCATTTCTTAAACATATCTTTTGTCAAGATCTCATACTACACAGATTAGTCTCGAGAACATCCCCTTTTGTAATATTCATTAATCGTTGATCTCTTATCTCTAATGCATCTAAGCCTCAATCGACCTATCAATTTGGGTCAACGGTGATTGTCTTAACCTTGACCCCTACCCTAATTCAATCTATTTTTGAGCTATCTGGGATTCCACCCTAAGCTGTTCTAACCCCAGCTATATCTTATGCTTATATCATTTGAGATACTCAACCAAACGCTTACCCATTCACTGCCTTATGATCGCCTTCCTTGAGACCAGTAAAATTGAGCTAACTATCCTTATTATACCCCATGCATGTTTTTGTCTGTCCTCAGTTGACCTTCAAAATCTTACCCAGTAGATAGTCGAGTAATGGTAGTTGTCAGGATATTACGTCTCATTCGGAGGCTCTAACGGACTAAACTATGCCATCAAAGATCTACAGTCAAATACGACAGTTTTACACCGGAGAACCTATGACATCACCACATGACAAAGTTAGAACTTCTCAAGACCAGTTCGTAGCTAACCCACCTATCCGAAAGACTGAGGAACAAAAGTTTATACCGCTAGTAGGAAAAAAAAAAGACGAGCGGCAACGTCGAGCTCAAAACATTCGACTTACTACGTAAGAAAAGGAAGTACATCCACACGTATCAATATATACGCTGACCTTCTCATCCAACGTTAGAGTTCGGATTCTACCATCACGGTCTAAGAACAAAGAATCTTGACCACAACAAAGAACGTTTGGAATCTAATGAAGATTTAACCACCAAGCCACAATGGGTTACAAGACTAGATAATCACCACCGCCATACCTCTTGTCACGTTTAGTTTACCCTCGGACAATTAAATACCTGGTAAACGATTCATTCATTGGAGGAAACTCTCAAACCCTACGTACCAGCATGTCAGAATCAAGCGTCATGAGCAAGAAGAAACTCTACAACCTTTGGGAGCAGAAGGCAGTCGTCCTATGTTTCTACCCGCGTCTATTTTAGAGAGGCCCTAGCAAGCTCCGCGTTGAATCTTTTCTTTTCTTTCAATGTTGTATGTGTGTTTTGTGAACCTTTTTGATACCATGTATTGACTATGCACCCGAGCTTGAATGACATAAAATACAAGTATTATCTTACACTCAATGCTTGCTAAAATAACCTCAAACTTAACTCCACAAGATCCCAAAACGTGAAAACAATCAATAATTGAAACAACCCCTAAATCATAACACTCTCTCTTTTTTAGGATGGCTGGTAGACGACCAAACCACCACTGACAACTAGTGGACCCATAGATGACAAAGCTCATGGATTAACCTAAGTTTTACTAGAGCTTGCCACCAGCATTAACTGTCCCCATGTGCGTTATAAAGCGTATTTTTTATCGAAGCTTAGAAGATAGAGAGCCCCTACGTTTAGAAGAGTATAACCGAAAGTGGCCAAGGAGTGGCTAAGGGCCATCAATAAGTTATTCAACTCAATAGGAGTTCAAGTTGAGACAGATCGGGTAGCTTTAGCAGCTCACCTATCGGAAGGAAAAGAAGACCGTTGGTGGTCTATGATCAACTACACCCAAGACGTGGCAGCCTTAACATGGGATCAGCTCAAAGGATTATTTTTAGAGAAGTATTTTTTTGCTCCCCTCCATCAAGGACAGATCAGAGAATTCTCGAAACTTAAACAAGGATCGATGACGGTAAGCCAGTACACTAACCACTTCGAGGAGTTGAACCGCTTTGCTGCATCCATTATGCTAGATGAAGAGTCGAAAGTGCGAGAGATTGAGTGGAGCCTGGAGCCATCAATTCGGGGAAGGATCATTTGCATGCAGCTTCCCATTATGTACAAGTCGTACGGGCAGCACTAGTAGTTGAATTGAGTTGATAGATTCAAGAAGGATTTGGAATCAAAAGAAGAGTAACTCTGGTCATGGGAAATCATTGAGGTGATTCATTCCTATCAAGCCGTACTCACAAGCTAGCTGAAAAGAACAACAAGAGGGACAACAGATGGGATCTTGTACCAAACGACAATAGACTTGCGAAACTAGACTACTACTACTACCAACCATCCTTCCTCATCACGTTCGCTTTGCCCTAGATTGACTACAAATCAAAAAATGATCCAAACAGTGGAAGAGGCACCCGAAACTCTACGTGCCGATAAGATAAACTCTAACATCAAATAGTGGGAGGATCATTTCTTTAAGGCCAGACCACGAAAATGAGACAACCAGGAAGATCAAGATGATCTGTTAACATCGTGTCATAGCCTAGAGTAGACACTAGAGTTGCGTTGAGAGCAAAAAGGCGCTATGCGAACAATTCAACAATAGCACTTTTGAAAGAAAGGCATGCTTGGAAATTTTGTGAACGAAATTTGTTTTAAGGGGGGGTAGATTATAATGACCCGATTTTTAAGCCTCTGGATTAATAACGTTAAATCAACTGAAACTATATTTTCATATTAGGGTTAGATCAAGATTAAGAGTCTCAAAGGATTAAGCCTAGAATCGAATCTCAGAACCAAAATTCTAAATTATAAAGATATATCTTAACCGAAGAGAATCATCGAATAACCCAAAAATCTATAAAAACCAAAAACCCTAGAACCCCATAAGAGAGAAAAATTACAGTTTGGTCCAAAATAATAACAAAATTTCATAAATAACCCAATATGAAGACGTTCACAATTAACAAGGCTTTAAGTTCAAGGAATAAGAAAGCTAAGTGTCAACTCAATAATTAAAAAGAAAATATACGCAAAGGTTTGATATTTCATAATTTTTAAAAATTACACGTTTAACCCTAAACTTTTAGATAATTACACTTTCAGCTCAAGATACCCGACAATTGATAAATCCATGCGAAGCTACACACCTATTACGAAAACACCATAAAATTCTCTCATAATCACTTTAGAAGTCATCAACAATCTTAGTCCTAACAAATTACACGCAAGTCCCTCAATTCTCTCTATCTGTACGAAAGTCTCCGAGGCAATCCTGAGATTGGGTTAGGACAAAAAATCCACAAAGACTAGAACCCCAAAATTGGGTTAGGACGGGAACAAAACCTTGAGACTTAAAATAAAATCCTACATAATATAGAATTCTCTAATACTAAATTTTAGAAATCGAAAATCATAAACAATCATAAAATTATAAGTTAGTCCAAGAAGATAGAGAAATTACGAAAAAGAAAAACTGAACCCAAGTGTAATTTTACATAATCTTTTAATCAAATAAGAACGAAATCCTAAGACACAAGATTTAAACCCCGAACCCTTGAGGGCAGTTAATATCAAAAATTTAAAACCCTAAACCTACATAAAATTATAGGATCACAATCCTACAACTTGACCCAAGAAGATCGTGGATCATGAAAATGATTAAAAATAGGGCCCAAATAAAATTACAAAGCCCAACTCTTTTAATTAAGCCCAACTAATTTAGTCTAAGAAGAATTATAATTATAGCCTATGAATTTAAGCCCAAATAAGTTTTTAAGTATGGCCCAAATATATTAAGCTCAAACCATAGTATTAGCGACGGTTCACCGATGAGATCTTAGGTTGATAGAAGGATGGAACCCTAACTCAACCCGAAATCCTAATTCGACCCGAAAATCTTAAAAAGATCAAATACTCATAGGCAAAACCCTAATACTCAGAAAAGACACTCAGCATTCTAAATTAAGTAAATAACATGAAATATTAATTAAAAATAAAAATTTTTCATAATTATGGTAAAATAACCATTTTGCCCCTAGTACAGTAAAAAGTTTTAAAAATCTAAAATCTGACACATAGACACTCTAAATCGGATATTTAAATACAACTAAGTAATAAAAGACAAAATAGTATCAAAAAATGAAAAAATGCCCCTAGTGGCCGGCCACATTGGAGTTTATGCCCAAAAAGTGACTTCTCGTAATTTTTAAGCTTAAAAATAATAAAAGTTGTACAAATTAAGTATTATTATTATGATCCAAGACTTTTTAAACAAGTAATATACATAATAATATAATATTATATGCCAATAAAAGTAATAAATCATTATTTAAAGTTTCTACACAATAAATAAGTTAAAAAGTCAATTCTTGTCAAGCTAGCTTAATTTGACTTAAAAGCCTACACTTATTTAATTAATTACTATAAAAATTATAATAATTCATAAAATTACTAAATTAATCATAAACACACTAAAATAATAAATTTTAGTAGGTTAAGACACCAAAAAGATATACAAAATTAATATTTTAGGCATTTTCTTACACAAAATTGTACCAAAACATAATTTAAACCTTAAATTAATGCAAAATCACTGCTTGGCTGCCCCAAACCTGTCATAGCTGAATTTCCAAGCTGCAAAAATCTGATTTTTTACAATTCTCAAAAAATCCACATTCCATGCATCCAATAGAAATTAAGAAAATTTAAAATAAAGCTTACATATAATAATTACTTCCATTACACTTTTTGGTATAAAAATACACCAAGACCACCCTATTCTCCTCTATATTTCGTGCACTATAGTGTGCGAGAGAGAACCAGAAAATATCCTAAGTGTTCTAAGAGAGAAGGGAAAGAGAAAGAATAAGGAAAGAAGAAGGAGCTTGGTGGAGGCAAAGAGATTGCACAGAAGCTAAGTCCTCATCATCCCCCATCTCTAGGTCTTCAAAACAAGTAAGTAAACTCCTTAAAACTCTTTG
This sequence comes from Heliamphora pulchella, assembly GCA_032270985.1. Taxonomy (NCBI): domain Eukaryota; kingdom Viridiplantae; phylum Streptophyta; class Magnoliopsida; order Ericales; family Sarraceniaceae; genus Heliamphora; species Heliamphora pulchella. Next base: position 23,280 of record JAULJZ010171904.1, read on the forward strand.
TCATTCTCTTGTAAAATATCCATCAACCCATCTCTATAAACACATCTAAGAATAAGAAACAAAATCTCACACAAAAAGGCGTTGTGATGGTAGAATAGGGACAGTTCATGTTTGATTTATTGTTCGATATGTTTGCATGTGATTATTTTTTAGTTTAATAGGTTGTATAGGTTCTGAAACTTGGATATATATGTATGGATTACATGCATGCAAATAAAATAAATTAAATCTAAACATATCTTGAGCTAAGGCACCAAAACCCTATAGGGCCTGATTTTCTGGGTGTTTTAACTTTTTGTCACAAACTTTGGACTATCATAACTAGTTGTAGAAAAATGATCTAAGTGTGATGTTTATGTCTAGATCTAGATCTTTAAGTTATCTTTCATACAAAATTGGTTTGAAGTGATTTTATTGGGTAAAATTCGAGATACACCATTTCTACTAAAGTGTGTTAGATTCTGACTACTCTGTATTGCAGACATGAACACCCTAGGTTAGAATGAGAAATGAGCTTATGTCAAAATATGAAACTTGTAGAAAACATCCTTAGATTACTATCCACCAAAAATGAGCCTAAAATAGGAAGCCTTATTAGGTCAAAACCCTTCCCAAAGTCACTATTGAGAATCTACGACTGACAGTGCTCCCATCGCATGTTTTTGTAAGACCAAAAACCTATGTTTTTAATGGCCAACTCCAAAAATGGTTTTCATGAAAAATGTATCTAACATATTAAACTATTTACTGAAAAAAAATAGTCCCCTAGTTTTCTAAGTCTTCCCACATGGATGTTCAACTCAAATTATGTATTCAAATTCAATTAATCAGGTAGTATTATGTATTCTCAATCATACTAGGTTTCTCTGAA
>JAULJZ010171921.1:0-24149 GCA_032270985.1 Heliamphora pulchella
TTATACATTTGGCGACAAACAATGTTTGGTCAGCAAAAATTCAAATATTATGTAACTGTTGGCGACCAAACTATTTATTCACCGAAAGGCATGAATTAGCGGCCATTATATCTTGGCGACTACTACTGTTAGTCACCAAAACATACATTTGGCGACCAATATTGTTGTCGGCAAAAAGCTATGTTCAGCGACAAAACATTGTTAGTCGCCAAAACCTTTTAGCGACGAGCAACCGGCGACCAACCTGGCGACTAAAAGTTGTTGTCGCCAAAAACCCTTAGCGACTAAATATGAACTTTAGGCGACCAAAAGTTTAGTCGCTAAAATTGTATTTTCTTGTAGTGAATCTGCTCCGTCGTCTCCCGCACGAGATCGGGCCCCAAAATAGTGGTCTCACCCACCTCCGCCCAATAAATAGGTGGCCTACATGGTCTACCATACAGAGCCTTATACGATGCCATTCCAATACTGGACTGGTAACTATTGTTGTATGCGAACTCTGTCAACAATAGATGATCCTCCCAAGAACCCCGAAAATCAAGCACACAAGCTCTCAACATGTCCTTCAAAATCTGGATGGTTCTCTCAGACTGACCGTCAGTCTGTGGGTGAAAAGCTATACTAAAAGTCAAGCTCGTTCCCAAGGCCACCTGAAGACTCTGCCAAAAGCGCGATGTAAAGCGCGAGTCTCGATCAGAAACAATAGTCACAGGTACTCCATGTAGTTGAACTATCTCTCGTATGTACAATCTGCTCAATCTGTCCACTGGATCTCTCACTCGAATAGGGAGAAAGTGCACAGATTTCGTCAACCTATCAACCACAACCTAAACAGCATCATGTCCCACCGGCGATCGAGGAAGTCCTGATACGAAATCCATCGTGATATCCTCCCACTTCCACTCAGATATAGGCAACGGCTGCAACAATCCTGCTGGTCTCTAGTGTTCCACCTTTACTTGCTAACAAGTAAGGTATCGAGAAACAAACCGGATCACATCTCTCTTCATTCCCGTCTACCAGAACTGACGACTCAAGTCATGACAGATCTTCGTGCCTCCCGGATGCACTGCAAGACGTGAGTGATGAAACTCATGTAGCACCTCAACACGACACGACTCTGGTACAAACAGTCGCCCTGTCAGCCTCAAACCTTGATCTGAACCCACCGTCCATCCTGTTGTGTCCTTCCCACTAGCAATGCGATCCCGAATCATTTGAGCCTCCTGATCAGTCCGCTGAGCCTCCAACACGCGTGCAACTAATGCAGGTTGTGAAGCTACAGAATATAAAGTCACACCTCCCCCTGTCTCCCTAAGACACAGATCAAACTCCCCAACAGCTCCAAGCATGTCCCATTCCCGTATAGCCACAAAAGCTAATGAGCTATAAGATCTCCTACTGAGCGCATCGGCTATGACATTTGCCTTCCCCAAGTGGTACTGTAAATCAAAGTCGTAGTCCTCCGACAACTCTGTCCATCTTCGTAGGCGAAGATTCAAGTCCTTCTGTGAAAATAAGTACTTTAGACTCTTGTGATCAGAGAAGACCTCGAAGCGCTCACCGTAAAGATAGTGACGCCATGTCTTCAAGGCAAAGACCGCGGTTGCCAACTCCAGATCATGTGTCTGGTAGTTCCTCTCATGCGTCTTCAACTGCCGGGATCCATCAGCTACAACTTTGCCTTCCTGCATCAGAACGCAACCCAAACCCTCATGTGATGCGTCGCAGTACACGGTGTAACCCAAACCTCGCTCGGGAATAATCAACACTGGCGCACTGGTCAATCTCCACTTCAGCTCTTGGAAAGCTGACTCACAAGACTCGCTCCACACAAACGTGACTTCTTTTCGCGTCAAACGCATCATCGGTGCTGCAAGCCTAGAGAAGTCCTTCACAAACCGCCGATAATAACCCGCTAGACCCAGAAAACTGCGGATCTCGAAAACATTCTTCGATCGCTGCCAATCCATCACTGCATCAGTCTTCGTCGAGTCCACTGATATCCCATCCTTCGACACCACGTGCCCAAGGAATCTCACCTCCGTCATCCAGAACTCACACTTCTCGAACTTCGCATACAAGTGATGTTCTCTCAGAAGCGGTAGGACAACATACAAATGCTCCTCGTGCATCTCTCTCGTGGGTGAATAGACAAGAATGTCATCCACGAACACGACCAAAACTGTCCAGATAAGGGTGGAAGATACGGTTCATCAGACCCATGAACGTAACTGGAGCATTCGTCAGACCGAACGGCATAACCAGAAACTCGTAGTGACCATAGCGAGTCCGAAGGCGGTCTTCGCTATGTCCTCGTCCCTAATCCTTAGCTGATGATACCCTGACCTCAAGTCAATCTTCGGAAAGCAGCGAGACCCCCTCAACTGATTAAACAAGTCGTCAATCCTCGGCATCGAATACTTATTCTTCACCGTTACCTGGTTCAACTTCCTGTAGTCTATACACAATCTCAACGAACCATCCTTCTTCTTCGCGAACAAAGCTGGAGCTCCCCAAGGTGACGTACTCGGCCTCACAAACCCCTTTTCTAGCAGCTCCTGCAACTGCACCTTGAGTTCTCTCAACTCAGCCATTGCAAAGCGATATGATGGCATAGAGATAGGAGCCGCTCCTGGAACAAGATCAATAGAGAACTCCACATCTCGGCTCGGCGGTAACTCAAATAAATCATCAGGAAAGACATCCGGATAAGCGCACACCACATGGAGTAGCACTCCTCGAACCCCAACCGGCTCATCCAACCAGAGCGCAGAAAAGAGAGAACCCAAGTCCCCTCGAACCCGAGAAGCACCAAGCATAGACACCAAGCCCTCATCTTGATCACCCTCAAAGTAAAAGCAATCACCATTTGGCGTACAAATCGACACTCTCCGTCGCTCACAATCTATAATGGCACGGTAGGTAGTCAGCCAGTCCATCCCTAGGATGACATCAAGCGTGGTCATGTCTAGAATAACAAAGTCAAACTCTAAACAATGACCGACGACTTCCAACACACAGGATCTACAGACAAGACTCAACGTCATATTCCCACTAACTGGGGTCTCTGCGCTCATAGTACCACCCAACCAGTCCATGTCTAACCTCAAAGCAAATGCAAAAGCAAATGATATAAATGAATGTAATGCTCCGGTGTCGATAAGAACACTAGCCCATGATCTAAAGACTAGAAAAGTACCTCTGATCATGGCTGGTGTAACAGCAGCATCAGATGCAGCTGGTGCTTTGAAAGCACTGCGATCGGTAAGAACATAAGCCCTGGCCTGTGGTGATCTGGTCTACCCACCATAACCCTAAGTCGATGGTTGCCTCACTGACTGAGCTGAAGCACCTCCTTCCACAAACCTAGAAGTCTGAGCCCGAGGCTGCTGCGGAGCCTGTCGCCTTTGTACAGATGAAGCAGCTGGCGCTCCTGTCGTACCCTGGACATTCCTCTCTCTGGGACACTGTCTGCGAAAGTGCCCGGACTAACCACACCCAAAACAGATAGGTGGGTCTCTCGCTAGTGACTGGACTGGCGCCGAACTCTGAGCCTGGTCCTTCTGCTGGCACTCAACTGCACGATGTCCCGGCTGTCCACAGTGATAACAGATCAATCCTCTTTGCTCTGGCTTTCCTATAAAAGCCACAGAAGGTGTAGGTGCAGACGATTGCGGCACATACAACCCGGTAAAATGAGAACTAGGTCCAGACGACCTCTAGCGCTTGTTCCTGCGTCCCTGAGACTGTGTATCTCCACTGCCCTGCTGGTTCTTACCCTCTGTGACTCTACGGCTATCTGCCAACGAGTTCTCTACCCAAATAGCAGCTTCCACCAGCTTGACATACACCTCTACATCCAAAGCTGCAACCCTATCCTTGATAGCAGGTCGAAGTCCTCTCTCAAACCTCCGAGTGCGCAACTCCTCTGTCTATACCATCTCTGGTGCGAACCGCGACAGATTCGCGAACTTGGCCTCATACTGGACCACAGACAAATTCCCCTGAACAAGGGAAAGGAACTCATCTCGGTACGTATCTCTCGAAGATCTCGATGAATACTTTTCTAAGAAGACTCATGAAAGAAGCCCACGTCTCATCCACCATGATCTTAGCGAACTTCCACCATTCTCTAACATCTTCCCGCAGTTGAAACGCCGCCAACTTTACCCACAAAGCATCCTCCTCGATATCCAGAGTATCGAAGATCGATGTGGTCACTTCCAACCACTCAGTAGCAACTTTGGGGTCGGGTTCCCCAGAAAAAGTTAGGGGATCCAACCGTCGAAACTCCCTTATAGCCACAGAAGCCCTTGGCTCAGAAACCCGTACACTAGCCCTGGTCGCATCTGCCATAGCTCGCATAGTGGCAAGTATCTCCTGGACAACGTCAACACCGCCCACTTGTTCCCGTGGGGCATGAACGTCTCTCTCCTCTGGAACCTGAACATAAGCACAACCTCGGCCACGGCCTCGGTCACGACCCCGTCCCCACACTCCCTGCGTAGACATAGTTCTATAGGAAGCAATGTAAACAGGATAAGCTTTCCTACAACATGTTACTACGTAACAGAAACACATAACGCACATAAGGTTCTGCAAACACCTCTCACATACCGAGGAGAACTAACAAGACAGACTCATCCATTTGGATAACCTATTCAAATTCTCTGCTAGAAAACACGTCGGCCAAACACGTTTCTAACTTGGCTTCCACATCTGTTATTCCAAACGCCCTAAGGCAAGACTTATCATTTCTGAGATTCAACCTCCATTCCCACATATACACAACTATCAGGCTCAAAAAGCTATTAGCATGTTATAAACCAACGTTTAAACACATGCAAGCAAGCATACACAATCAACCTCACCAGGTGATAAACCCCTCTTCCCATGGCTCTTAGGTATTCGAACCTAGAGCTCTGATACCAAATTATCACGCCCCAAAATCCAGGGTCACGTGAAAATCCACCAAACATCCATTTTATACAAAAATATAAGTTTTCATACACTGAAATTCGCCTGTTGAAACCAATGGAATACCCAACAAAGATGCATCTCTCATAAAGATAAACATACAGTTCCAACATGTATATAGTATATCGCCTTATGGCGTACAACAACTGAAAAAGGTTTTGTACAGAAAATCCCACCCGTGAGTCGAAACCCAATAAGAACAAACAATACAGCCGTAAAGCGAGAAATATGCAATCATATAGAGTAGGAGCGTACTCAACCACAAGCCAAAAAGGATTTACGTCATAAGATCCCAAGTTTTCGACAAACCTCCAAAAACAGTTTTCCCTTATCAACCAAGCATTTATACAATGTAAAACACATTTTACAGTTGAAGAAAAATAGTAATCAAAACATTGTTCTTTCACGGAATGTATCATCGTGGAAAAATAAGAAGAATATGATTCTATGTACCGACTCTGTCACACAAACAAAGGTAGCAACTATAGACTCATGTCTATTACCCTAGACCCCAGCAGGTCAAGACTCGTTAGATAATGACAAGTTCTATACGGAGCACCATAACGAATCACTTAATTTACGGGCGATAACCCGAGGGAACTAAGCACCCAACCATCTCAATTTACGGGGACTAACCCGAAGGACCTGAGTACCTATGCTGCGCACGTTTTCGGACTTACACCGAGAACAACTCGTGCCAAATACACGTCATCCCGGTATATCTAAATAATCTTCTAAAAACCGAACTGTAGCATCAACTACAAAACCTTTTCACAAATATACATTATACATGTATTTAGATTCATCCATCAACATGAAGATCAAACAAATATATTTCAAAATGTTTTTCTCCGTTTTCAACAAAACGTTTCAAAACCTGAGACTCAACCCCGAAGGCGAGCTCCAAACTTCCAAAACATAAAATGTTGAGATTTACATCCAAAAATCATCATTTTTCACCGTTTTCAAGTACACCCTTTGAAAATCATAAAGCCACATTTCATACGATGTAATAAACCAAGAAAAGCAAAAAATATGCTTTTTACCCGAAAAATCAAGGTTTAAACATATATATGACATTTCATGTATTTTCTACCGATGAAAAAACATACAATTACATATAACACCCTAATACAGCAGTAGGGTCTAAAATCCTACCTCGGCGAGTTGGAATTCAAAGCCTCAAAATCCGAAACATGTCAGAACAGGAATCTAATCGGCCGAACACGAAGCTAGCAGCTTGAATAGCAGGGATCCACAAGCTAATAGTCAAAAACTAGGTTCGGGATGGTCAAATATGTAGAGAGAAGGCAGAGATAATGGATGAAACAAGCTTTCTCAAAACATTCCAAGGGCTGGAATACTTATAGACTCGACCAAAAAGTAGTTCAGTAGACTGGAAAGGCCATTTCAGTCGACTGAAGCTCCTCGAAAAATGTACCACCACCCAGTTCAGTCGACCGAACCTCCTGGTTCAGTCGACCGAACTCAAGAAAAACAGTTCAGTCGACCGAACAAAGCAGCCTAGTCGACCGAACCCCAGAGTCTCAGCCTACTGTTTTGGTCTCGGTATTTCTGTTCTAAGGCCAACCAAACAAGTCTAAACAAGATCCGAAAAAGCGTAAAACACATCTATACATGTTGTTCTATAATACTAAAGCATAAATCATACATCGATGATATACATAAAATGAAAGAAACACGTCATCATTTATATATATCAAAAATAAAGCGATACAGGATCTCACATTTGATTGCAAAGTTATTTTAATTGTTATATTGGTAAAACAATGGGAATAAGTAATACTATAAAATAAAAAAATAAACTAATTGAATGAAAAATTAAATATTATGAGATTATTTATATATAGCGTTACGAGAAATAAGTTATACAAAGAATAAATGGGGCAGAAGTAACCGCTTAAATATAATAAGATTATACTCATATAATTATTTTTCTTATTTTTTTAGTAGTATGACTTAAATAATTAGATAAAGAAATATAATTACTTTAATTATTTGATTTAGTATAAAAATATCTAGACAAGTCAGGCGCGTTAATTCCACCCTTCCTCGTTATCATTTAATATCACATATTTTGTATAATTTATCCAACTAGTATAATCTCCAGACCCAACAATGAATTAAAAAATAAGTAGGGCCATTCGTCTCCTAATCTTAATTCCCATATGCTGATCCCACAATCAAACACCAAATTATGCTTGTGTTTAGATTAGTTTTTTTTATAATTTTTTCATTTTTAATAAATTTTTTTCAGTATTATCTCAAATGAGTGTACTTTTTAAATTTTTCCTATCATAAAAAAATAAAAAAGTAAATTTTTTTAATCAAAAATTCAAAAAGTTCTCATAAGACAAAAAAAACCAACTTAACTAGGCTTTTGACTTTTTTTTTCTAGTTTTTTCGTCTTTAGTAAATTTTTTTCAAATTAATTGGTCATAACTAGCATACTTTTTAAAATTCTCTCATCACAAAGAACTAAAAAAATTAAAAATTTAAATTAAAATATAAACAAATTCAGAAAAGACCAAAAAAAAACTCCAAAAACAAGCCACTTAGCTTTTTAGTCCAGGCTAAAATATTTGTGGGACTTATGTATCTTCTAAATTCTTATTTTCATTCTTATTCTTTCACGGAACATGCACCGAGAGTGACGCTAAGGAAATGCACTTATTATTATTATTATTATTATTATTATTATCAACGAAAAAAATTACTTTAGTGAGGTCAACATTTTACTATGATCGTTAGTGCTAAATTCATCAACTCAACAAAAAGTTCAAAAACCAATACCATAGACTTTTACCAAGTAAAAGGGGACATAGAGAGACTTAGGGCAAATTATTAGTTACACATGAAATATTATGTAGACAGTGTTAAATGGTATTTTAAGTAAATAAATAATTATAATTTATACTATATAGGTTATTTTTTGTCTCTTAGCATATGTTTGAACTAAAAAGTTTAGTGGTATTTTCTTTGAGCTTTTTTTCGACTTTTCTGAATTTGTTTTATATTTTTGTCTTAATTTTTTACTTTGTAAATTCTTCGTAATGAGATGACTCTAAAAAGTATGCCCGTTATATTCAAATTTAAAAAAATTCACTAAACACCAAAAAACTAGAAGAAAAAAAAGTCAAACAACCTACTTAAGTTGGTTTTTTTTCATCTTATATGAACTTTTTTAAAATTTTGATCCAAAAAAAATTATTTTTCTATTTCTTCGTAGTCGAAAAAATATAGAAAGTACACTCATTTAGGTTAATATTAAAAAAAAATTTCTAAAGTGAAAAAAGGCCGTAGATAAAAAGCTAGTTCAAATACAAGCTTAATCCTCTAACAAATGTAAGTTATCATGATCCTATTGTAAAACTTATTAACATAATATATTGAGTAAAAATATCATATAAAATTAACACATATTCCAAGAGCACCCAATAATTACTCTGAGGCTTAGATCTGTAATTTGCAATAGTGTATGGGTTGAAGCCAATAAGAAAGTAGTGAGTAAGAGAGGAAGGAAACTGGCTAGAAGACCGGAGCCTCGTTCGTCAACCGTCTTTAAAACGGCATAAAATTAGATTTTTTTGTCTTTTTGCTTAGAGTTTAAAAAATTCAAAAGCCTCGCTTTTCTTCTAAAAGGATTTTAGCCTTTTTTCCTTTTTACATTAATTTTGTTTATATTTTTAAAAAATTTCCTAACTTTTATTATACATATATATTTTTTATAAAAAAATATATTTTTAAAATCTACTGGTCAAAATCTATCAAACAAGATTTATATTGAATATAAAACTATCTAAAAATAAATTTTAAAAAATTACAACAACTTTAAACAATATATTTTGTCTTTTGCTTTAAAACCACTTTAAACCTTTGGTTTAAATTCACCCAATTTCTCTTCCAAACGAATTTTTTTATTTTTTGAGTTTAAATTGACTTTAAGTAAAAAGTTTAATTTAAAATTAAATTGCCCCCAAGTATATAATAACCAACAGCCCCTCTATTTTAATACCAAGCAAATAGTAAATCAAAATGCGGAGCCTATATATAAACTTTCCTACTTTTGAAAATATTTTGGCATTTCTCTCCTACTAGCAATTTGACCATTGCCGGTGGCCCTATAGCCCAACGGCATCAGACCCCCACCACTTGTATCATGTAGGTTGGAAGAAGTTTTTAAATGGTTCACATTATGTAATATCGAATGGGTCAATCTCACCAAAAAATTATAGGAGATTTTGGAGTACCATGCAGACGATATTATGTGATATTTTTAATAAATAAATAATCACAATCTACATAATATGGATCACTCTTTATCTCCTAATAACCATCCAATAAAGGTGAGTCATTATGTCCATATCGTAAGATTTATCGCTACTATATTATGAATTTGTCACATAATATTTCAGGAGTACCAAATAATTACTTCATTCTTAGATGGTAATGAAGATCTAAAAAATTCAACATTAACATATTTTTGAAAAAAAAATTTATCACTTTCACAGATATTAATACTTTACATAATATCGATAGATATTTTTTTTCATTGCCCACGTCCAATATATGGCAATTAGATTATTCCATTTCGAATTATTGTAGCTATACAAACTGAGTTGAACCTAATTGAATCGAGTACAGCTCAGTTTATTTATACCCCAAGTCACATGAGGTGATGGGTGTGAAAAGACTAAAACAAAAGTCAAGTTAATTTGTTCCACCTCCATTTCATTTCATTTAAATTTATTCATGTCATTTAACATACAACAGTAGTTCAATGAAATAAACTGTTTTCTCAATGCAGTCAATAAGCTATTTGACCATATATTGGAAATATTGACTTTTAACCCAAAAATTTAATAATATTGCTTTAAAATAATAAAACTTGAAGTTCTAAAACCCATAGAATAAAAAAATTTCAGTTAAGACCAAATCAAAGGGGAAATACACAAAATTTTGGCCTCATCATTTCATGTATGTATGTATGTACATATATATCACAAACATCAAAAGCTTAAATTTTACAAGACTACATTAATTCAATTAAAATCTTTTACCCCAAATCACAATTAAAAATTTTAATCGACACATCTTTATAAAAAGACTTAATTGGACCCTTGTCTTATTACATACATGATTAAATATTGCAAAATTATTCATAAACTATAAAAATAGTGTGTCAATCATAAAATTATTAAATTAATATAATTTCATAGAAAAAGTAATTAATTTTATACATTAAGTTAATTTTTATGCATTTTTCTTCAACAATATAATATAATTATACCTTCATGGACCATATATCATAATATCACAAACCACGCGAAATCAGATTTTTGTCCCACAAAACACCATATGGCCAGCCACCACTATCACCACATTCTCACACAATGTCATTGCCTTATCAAATACAAAATCCATGCTTCTAAAACCGTTGTACCAACAAATGACACACCATGATTTCACTCCCACTATCTCACTTTTTTTTTCGAACAGCTAAAAAGCAATATATATTAAAAACCAAACAAGGATAAAGGAACACCCATTGTTTGTGAACACAAACTCTCCAAAAATAAAGACACCCAGCAGAAAGAGAGAAAAACAAGCATAGCTGATGCCAAAAAAAAAAACCCACCCCACTTGTTGATGAGGGATCGACAAGAAACTAAACACAGTTAGAATGTAACTGCCAAGAGATTGAAAATAGCATCCTCCACCCTATAAGATCTACCCCTTAGCTTTTCCTTCATCCACAGGCCAGTTCTCATATTCACCAAGTAGACAATCTCCTCACATTCAGTCTTTTTATTCTCAAAGACCAGCTTATTTCTACCAAGCTAGAGGGACCAAATGGCTGCTATGAAGGTGGTATTCTATAGTTGACCCTTCAATTTTTTCGCTCGACCCCTCACCCATGTTTTATAGAGACCCGACAAAGTTTCTGGGGCAACCCACTGTCTCCCCCACTATCGAACCAAGGCAGACCATACCTTCCATGCCACTGAACAATTCACAAAGAGATGGTTAACTAATTCCTCTGCCTGGTTACAGAAGACACACCTTAGATTAATGCAAGGTCTGGAAATCTTCCTTTTAGCTAAAAATAGTTTGGTGGAAATTTTGTTCTTAATTGCCAACCAACATAGCAACAAGCTTTTAGGAGGGATTGTTTGCATCCAAATGAATCTCACTGAAGCTTTCATTTCCCGGATGCCATTCTCCAATCGTTTTCTTACGGACTGCACTGTGAAGACCGAACTGCTTTCTCCTCTCCAAAAATAGCAATCCTTCTTCTTAGCGTTTAGTGATCTTGTTCTTAAAGATAAGACCAGATCCTCCCAACTCTTAGCTTCCCAAGAGTAAAGTGTCCTTTTAAAACAGCTCCTACAATTTTCTTGCAAAACTTTTCTGAAGAAGTCTGCTACCGTGATCTGTTTTTCCTTTGCTAAGAGGTAGAGTCTATGATGAGAGTGAACCAAAGCCCTTAGCCCCAGCCATGCATCAAGCCAAAAGCTTGACTCCTCCCCACTGCCCAACTGTAGACCCAACTTTTGGTTTAATAAAATACCCACTTCTGTATTTTCCTTACCTACTGCAATAATGTCCCTCCAAATCCTACCCATCCTATGTTTCTCTTTGACCTCCAGCAACCAAGCTTCCTTTCTTTGCCCATACAACTGTTGTATAAACGGCCTCCAAAGTGCTTCTTTGCCTTGACTGAACCTCCACCATCCCTTTGCCAACAATGCCTGATTCATGTATTTCAGATTTCTAATTCCCAAGCCTCCTTGTTCCAAACTAGTTGTGACCTTGTCCCATCCTAGAAGGTGTAACTTTCTCTTATTTTCCTCTTCTCCCCATAGAAAATTTCTCTATAACTGTTCCAGTTTATGCTTAACCTGCGCTGTCATCTTGCACAAAGATAGGTAGTAGGAAGGGATATTGGCTAGAGATGCTTTGATCAGCACAATTCTTCCTGCCATGGAGAGATGTTTCCTGCTCCATCCATTCAGCTTTTTCTTAAGCTTATTAACAATAGGGTCCCAAGTGATGCTGCTGTTCATTCTAGCTCCCAGAGGCAAACCCAAGTAGATCATAGGTAGCTCGCATGCTTAGCATTTCAGAATTCCAGTCATAAACTCCACTTCCGATCTTGCTAAACCCACACCACAAATGGCACTCTTATTATAATTCACCTTTAGACCAAATAACAGTTCGAAGCACCTCAAAATTTTCTTTATGTTGGACAACTCCTCAGGCTTATCGAGGTAAAAAAATTTATGTCGTCCGCAAATTGTAGATGGCTGATGTTCAAACCCCTCTCCCCTATCTCAACCCCCCTGATCAAAGCCCTTGCTTTAGCTCTTGACACCAATATATTTAGGCCCTTAGCAGCTATATTGAAGAGAAAGAGGGATAGGGGATCTCCTTGTCTCAAACCCCTCTCCATCCCAGAGCAATCTATAGCTGCTCCATTCACAAGGACAGATATCGATGGAGTAAATATACACTCTTTCATCCAATTTATCCATTTGCTACCAAAACCAAAACTGGATAGCATTTAAAAAATGAACTTCCAATTGATAGAGTCATAAGCTTTATGAAAATCTAATTTCAGAATAAATTCTTTTTGTTTTCTCCTCTTCCACATATCTATTATTTCATTAGCAATCAACACTCCATCCAATATTTGTCTACCCTTGATAAAAACATATTGCACCTCCTCCACAATCTCATACATTACCTGTTTAAGTCTATTTGCTAAGATTTTGGCCAAGATTTTGTAGTAAACTCCTACTAGACTGATGGGTCTAAAGTCCTGTAGACCTTGAGGACTTGAAGACTTGAGAATCAAGACTATAAAGGTCTCATTCAAACCCTTCACTAGTCTGCCATTGGAGTGGAAATCATTCATAAATCGCAAGAGTTATGGCTCCATCATTGTCCAAAATTTCTGGATGAATTTGAAATTAAAACCATTTGAACCTAGTGCCTTATTCCCATCACAATCTGCTATAGCGACACAGATCTCCTCCTTAGTAAACACTTTAATTAAGTTGTCCTTTTGGGTTGATGATAGACAGTTGGGGAAGGGACCACATATACTTGACCTTGAGCTGCATGATTCCTTGTACTGATTTTTGAAGTATTTCACCACTGCTTCCTGCACTTCTGATGGTTGCCTCACAATTCTCCCTTCACTCTTTAATTGGCCAATATACCTTCTCCTTTCCCTCCCATTTGCCACCCTATGAAAATATGTTGTATTTTGATTGCCTAGTTTGGCCCAATTTGATCTATCTTTTTGCTTCCACTCATTTTTCTCCCATTGATGTTCCTCTCATAATTTTTTCCTAAGATCCTGTAGCCTGTTATGCTCCTCATCCCCCAGACTTCAGGATTCTGTTGTCTTCTCCAAACCTTCTAGCTCTGTGGATATAGCTTTGATCCTGTCTGAAGTATTTCCCAGTACCTCTGATTTCCACTTCTTGAGCCCTTGTTTCACATGCTGCAGCTTCTTTAGCAGAACATAGCCCCCAGCCCTGGCTAGCTGACTCTGCCCAGAGTTTTTTCATTGTACTACTAAAACTAGGATGATTAAACCACACATTGTATACCTTAAAGGGTTTTGGACCCTAGTCTTTTACCCCTCTTGACAATGCCACTGGGTTGTGGTCTGACAAAGCTCTAGCGAGTGCTACTTGGCTCTAGCGTTGCAGGTTCTCCCATTCCTCAGTAAAGAGGAACCTATCAAATCTGCTCAACTTTTGGTTCAATTGGAGATTTAACCAAGTAAATCTTCTGCCCAGTAGGGGTAGATCTATAAGGTCCATATCAGTAACAAAGCTTTGAAAATCCTCACTTCCTAGTTGTTGGTCAACGTACCCTTTCTTCTCTTCCCTCCTCAATACCTCATTGAAATCTCCCCCTATACACCTAGGCCCTTGGTAGCTTTGTTTCAATGCTACAATCTCGATCCATAAGGCCTTTCTTTGTGGCTCTCCATTTGGAGCATAAATATTTCCTAGCACGCACTGAAAATTGTCACTCCACTTTCCTATTAATATAATGTAATTCTTGGAGACAATGGTCTGTTAAACTGATAAGTAATCCTCCTCCCATACACACAACATACCCCCAGATGCCCCATCAACATTTGATGCCACCCATTTGACATTATCACTCCCACCCCAAATACTGCTGACTTCAAAGGAGGAAATGGATTTCAACTTGGTCTCCTGCAGAAAGAGTAAGTGAGTTGACAAAGATCTGGTCACTTTCTTCACCATGTTCTTCTTCACACTAGACCCCAAACCCCTTACATTCCAAGTTAAGAAGTTACAATCTATAGAAGAAACTTTTTACTCCCACAGTGGGTACCTTATCTGGCTTAACCCTTATGTTCCTTCACAGGTTCTTTACCTTTTCCTGGGCCCTTCTTTCATCTTCTTCTTCTGCTTGAACCATCCAGTCAATGCTAGCTTTCTCTCCTCCCAAAAAGTCCAATCCCAATAATTTCCTTACCTCCACGGTCATTTTAGTCTCCTCCAATATTAGCTTGTTTCGATTTCTGACACAAAAAGATGATATGGATCCTTAGGTTCTTTTTAAAATTTCAAAAGAATTTGCTAAGTCAGTGGCTCGCTGAACAGCTGCCTGTCTCTTTCTTCTTCTATATGCTGTCCCTGCCTCTACCAATAGTCTTCTCTGTCTTCTTCCTGAAGCTTTGATCTTTCTACCACCTTTTTTCTTAATCTAGGTATCTTGTTTGGCTTCCCCATCTTTTTGTTTATTCAGACTACTAGATGACTTCTCTGACATCGAGCCGACTTTAGATTCCTTACTTTTACCCTATCTGAGTATTTCCTTGGTTCCTTCCACTTCTTGAGACTTTGAAAATCTTTCTTCAAAATAATTTGATTTATGTTGATCTGTCTCTATCAACACTGTATGCACAGCTGGTGAGGCTACCTTAGGTTGGCTTCCTATTGCATTACTTTCCCCCTGGTTGTTCCATCCATGATGGATTTAAGGCTGCTAGGCTTCTGACTACTATTTTCCTTCTCTGTCCCTTCTTTACCTTTTTGTTATGATCTTTTCCTCACTTGTGTTACTATGTCCATTTGAGCTACTGGCCTTCCCTTTTCCTTTCCCTTTCCTTTTTCTTTATGTCTGTTCAGTCTCTTCCACATAGGATAATAGGTCACAGTCATCGTCTTCTAACTCCGACCAAGCTTTCTCCGACTCCAACTCTTCATTGAACTTAGTTGTGGTGGCATTCTTCACCCTATTCACGTCCCTACTTCCCATTATGGAGCCTTGCCCAGCCATCTCTGCTACCCTTATTCTATAGATGAAAGCTCCCACCCTAATCTTACATACCTGGTTGATAGGCGTCAGGACCTCTGTCGCAATGAGCACTCGACCTTGAGTAAGGTCTTGTTTAGAGCTGGATGTTGGATCCACGGCTAACACCGTACCAAAATTTGCCACCACCATGATGAAGGTTGTTGCATTCCAGGCATTTAGAGGGACCCCCTCTATGGCTAATCACGTGTTTCTCCAGTTATTAAATTCCCTATAACTCCACTCATATAGGACCTCGAACCAGTTTTCCAACTAAGTTTTGGCTTCTTGGCAGTAATAAATCTTATCTTCTTTTGAACAGAACTGAAGTAACACCTTTGGTCCTCTGAGGGGTTTGATTGCTATGTCAAAAACACCTTCTGTCCTTATTGCTTCTTCAATGCCCGGTACTAGTCGCCAATCCTTTGCCACTCCAACCTTACACCTCTTTAACCATTCCCCTGCAGCCTCTTCTGGCTGTATTTCTACCATTACTCTGTCTTTCTGGATAGGCTCACAAGGATTACTAGCTTGAACTACTCTTGCATAAGACCTGCCATCATAAGATGCATGCTTATCAATGGCTTGGTGCCTGCACTGACTCTTGGGAAGATCAATACGGTTAGCATTTTGCAGCTTCTTCTCAGGACCATATTTTGTAACTTTGACGATTAAGCGGTGACCCATCAACCACCTTCCATTGTACCGTCTAATGGCCTAAAAAACTTCCTCCTTCTTTAGAAACCTCACAAAGCCAAACTGAGTTTGGCCTATTTGTCTTCTTTTGGTTGGGGTGAAAGCATCCAACATTTTTTCACAACTTGTGAAGATGCATCTTAGCCAACCATTAAACATGTCCTTAGTTAGGTTGTCAATAAATATCGCATGTGATTGGCTTCCTCCATTTCTAATCGAAGCTCTCCCCATCTCTTTTCTCTCAAGTTAAACCCCTAGTTATGATATGCTTCTCTTTCTCTCTCTGAAGAAAATAACTCATTCATCCACTATATCTCTCAAATTTTCACCACACAATCGGCAAATACTCGATTCATCCTTCAATTTTATCCCCATTTACAGTTCCAAAATAATTCCAAGCTCAAAACCTTAGCTCCTCCCCTCACCCAAAATCAAATCTAGCTTTTCAATTTCAGCCGAATTAGATGCCCCCAATTTCAAGCACTCGGCGAAGATAGAGGAGGAAGGGATGAGATGATAGAAGAGGAAGAGAAGAGAAGAAGATAAAGTACCTGGAGAACCAAAGGAAGACTCACATTGTCGTCGAAAGAAACCACCGAAAAGAAATGATGATTCCAGTGGAGTCTCTTCATGCAATTTGGCTTCTCTTACTTCAAGCTTCAATATCCCAAAACCTTAATCGGTGATTTCCCTCTCCTCACGATACGAGCGAGTTGGTGGACGAGTGCAAGATGTTCTTCTTCGGCGGCCACGAGACGATGGTGCTGGCGTTGACGTGGACGCTGCTGCTTTTAGCGAAGCACACTGAGTGGCAGAATCAACTCAAGGAAGAGATCAGAGAAGTGGTCGGCAACAACATGACGATAGAGTCACAGAAACCAAATGACAAGGCGACGAAGGATTGCGACGAGCGGTGAACGGTGAGGCGACGGCGGTGATGCGCCGTGAGTTGTGCAGCGTGAACGATTGAGCGTCAAGGCGTCAGCGTACCTCTTACAATCTCTGGTTCTTCACCTCTCTCTCTCTCATGAGAGCGAAAACACTTTGTGTATCCGACATCTTCCCAGTATCTGACTTGCTATACGTAGACATGACTACACACTGTGTGGTTGGCCACTTGAGGTTTTTCGAGCTCCCAAACACTAAAATCTTTTAAGTATTGAGTGTAAGGACCTGATTTTGATCACCTGATTAGCAACGATAAACCGATAGAAGCTAGGTTACCGATTTAGGATTAGGGTGAGATTAAGAACCCTAGAGAGCTAAATCTAGAACCGAAACCGAGAATCGAAACCCTAAGACAAAAAATTAACCTTTTAACCTAAGGAACTATTAAAAATTATCTTAAATATAATAAAATCTAGAATGCTAAAATTCTCTAAAATGAGAGAAAAAATATAGTCTAGTCCAACACGAAGAAAGAAATATGCATAAGAGACCAAAAATTGGACACATAAAATTTTAATCCCACTTCTCAATTAAAATAAGAAAATGAATATGTATATATATATATATATATATATATATATCAAGATCCCATGTCCGGCGATGCCATGGGGATGTGAAAAGCCAAAGAATTTTTTTATGCATTTTATAATCCATTAATATAATATTCCATGCTCTAAACCTCTAATAAATCTTGCACCCATGTATGTGTATATATATAAATATATGAATATATACAAGTATAATATAGATTTTACAAGATTTAAATTAAATCAATTAAAAACCTAGTACATCAAATCTCAATTAAAAGTCTATTTGACACATCTTTACAAAAGGACACAAATTGATCCATGTCTCACCACATACATAGTTAAATGGTGCTATAATAAATATAAACTATAAAAATGGTGAATTAATCATAAAAATTTTAATTTAATACTATTCTATAAAAAAAAGTAACTAAAATTATATATTAAGTCAATTTTTAAGCATTTTTTTGACAATGTAGTATAATTATACTATCATGGACCAATAAAATACACAAGAAAAATACAAAACAACCTTGGCCCATGGTTTCCTTCCCTTGGCTAGCCAACCCCCCTTGGAAGCTCTCACATACAAGCTAGTGTGTAGTTAACTAAAGCCATTTGCATGCAAATGCATAGGGCATGCACAAGCCTTGCACCTATGACACATGCATCATTGCCCCTACTACTACATTTTCCTACATAAACTCACCCATCTCCCCTCCATAACCGGCCACCACCACCTCTAAGTCTCCAAAATTCAGAATTTTTGTAAGTGTTGAGGAGAAGAAGAAGAAGAAGAAGAAGAAGAAGGAGGAGGAGGAGGAGGAGGAGGAGGAAAGAAGAAAAGAAGGAAGTTGGTGCACTAAAGCCCAAATCCTACTCATGTTTAGCTTAGAAATCCCATCTCTAAAGTTAAGAAACTCTTGAAACTCCTCTCTCCTTACTCAATCCACGATCTCCTACTGTTATTCTTAAGATATTAAATCAAGAACACAATTAAAAATTAACTAAAAGAGAGCTACCTAGAACAAGAGCTAAGGATTGTTTTGTGCCTATTCATGATTTGTGTAAAACTATTAATTGTATAATACATGATATTCTTGCTTAATATGCTTGATGAAAATTTTATAATACGTTTTTAGCATGAAATATGTCAAAAAATGTGAAATTCATGCCATGCATGTAGTATTAAGACCATATTATTTAGCTTTAAGTTCAGCTGTAGATTTTTACATTTCTAGACCTATATTTGAAGAATTTTACTAAATTCTAGAAAAATCTCCTAGAGCCAAACTTTGTGTTCCGAGCTAGATTTTTGTGTCTTATTTCATCTAAAATTTATTTGTTGTGATTTAGACGAGTATATTTTGAGTTATTAAATTTCTCTCAAAACTTGATAATTTATGACAAGCTCCTGTTGCAGAGGTCACGACCCTAATTTAAAGGTTTGATCTCAAAATGGTTTCTTCACAAAAGTTGTAACTAACATATTTTTCGATTTACCCACAAAAGATGAGTCATTTTTAACACTGTTTGTTATGTCAAAAATATTTTCAAAGTCGTTTGACTGAATCTGTCTCATTGAATTGATTCTATCATATTTCCATGTGAAGTTTATTTTACCTATTTTGATTGGTTATTCAAAAACATGATCTTCATGAAAAGATTAGGAAACATTTTAATCTAGGTTTTATCCAAAATTCGTGATTTATTGGGTTCATTTGATCCCCAAAACTAATTTTCCAATATAGGTTCTATCTAAAATTCGTAATTTATTGAGTCCACTTGATCCCCCGAACTAATTTTAAACTCATTGTTTTCAAATCTAGAAATCACAAATTCGGATTTTAAAATGTTAATTTGAAAAAAAAATTGTGAGTGCTAAAACTCAATTATTTTCTTAAGAACTGGACTGTGTGATGACCCAGCTTTTCGTTATATTAAGTAAATAAATATGTAAATAAACAACTAAATAATGACATAACATAATAATAACAAAGAAGTCAATATAATAATAATAATATACGCATTTATGTGCTTACTAAAATAAATAAATAAATTTAATTCAATTCAATTCAATTTGTTCTCACACGTTTGTTGCGCTTAGTCTTTCACCCTAATCCTTTTTTCATGGATCTTGAGAGAAACTCATTTAGGCTAAAATTCTAGTTGGGCTAACCAATTCAGTCTTTAAACCCAATTTGAGCTATAAAGCTCAATTATTGAGAATAAACCCAATAATCCAATAAAGAGCATTTTTGCCAATCCAATCCCTTCTTTTGAGCCAAACAATGCCTTAAATATATTTTTATTGCCAAAATAAAAAATTTATAAATCTAATTTGATTTAAAATAATATGTTTGCATAAGTTAAATTATTTAATAAAAAATCATATACACTAGTTTTCAATTAAAAAGCTAATTTGAGAAATTCCTACAAAAAGACTTATTTTGACACATGTCTTTTATGTATATGTGTTTAAATATTACAATAATATTTCTAAACTATAAAAATAATTTGTCAATATTAATATTAAAACTATTAATTTAATACAATTCCATAAAAAATGACTATTTTTATATATTAAGTCAATTTAAAGCATTTTTCTTTTATAATGTAATATAATTATATCTTTGGACCATTATTATATATATATAATCAGATTTTGGGAGCTCACAAGACCACATGACCTGCCACCCTAGCTTTTATATATATATATATAATCAAATTTTGAGAGCTCACAAGACCACATGGCCTGCCACCCTAGCTTCCCGCACACACCATGTCATTATTTTGTCACATCACGGTCTAATACATGCGATTTCATAACCCACCTCCACCACCATTCATCATCCCACCTCCAGTACTCTAATTGACTATAAAAATCCAGCCCCTTCATCCCCTCTTCATTGAAAATTATGAGTTTAGAGAAAGAAAGAGAGGAGCAAGGCATTTATCTTAGTGGTTAAAGGACCGTTTGGACTGCTCACCAACCCAAGTCCAATGTCAGCTCTCCCATCCTCTCATCAAGATAGAGAGAGAGAGAGAGGAGAGAGAGGGAGAGAGTGTAATGGAGAAGAAGAAAATGAAAGAAAAAAAAGAAGAAGATTAAGGAACAATTGGAGTCCACGCATCAAAGCTATCTATAACTCTTCAACCTTAGAAATCAAGTCTCAAAGGTAAGAAACTCTTGAACCCCCCCTCTCCTTACTCAGTCCATAATCTCCTAGCACCATTCTTAAGGGATTAAATCAAAAACATAATCAAAAGTTAGCAAACAGTGAGCTAGAAAAAGAACTACGGGCTATTACGATTTGTTTTGAGAATTATGTTTAAAATGTGACGAAGGATCCATGCTAATTGATTTTTTTGGAGTTGTTCGGGTTTGATTATAATGTGTTTGATATGATGTATGTCAAAAATAAGTGAATTCATGCCATGCATGCTACTAAAACTAAGTTAAGTAGCTTAGATTTAATGTTCAACACTTCTTATGTTTCGAGACTTACTTTTAAAAAATCATAATTAATTCAAGAAAAATCTCCTAATGTTAAATTTTATATTCAGAGGTAGATATGTGTTTTAAATTTCATTTAAAATTTATTTGAGGTGATTTTCATAAGTAGTTTTTGAGATATCGATTTTTTCCCAAAATGTAATGATTTTTTACCAGCCTCTATATCAGATGCCAAAATCATAATTTAGAGATTTGATCTCGAAATGGTTTCTTCACAAAAGTTGTAGATAACACAATTTTTTATTTAACCACAAAACATGAGGCAATTTTATCACTATTTGATGTGTCAAACCTATTTTTTTTCTCTCTGTTTTTAAATCTAAAAGTCACAAATTCAAAGTTAAAAATGCTGACTGGACATGTTTTCTTGTGAGAGATAAAACTCAAATATTTTCTTAAGAAATAGGCCAAGTGTCCTTCATAAGAACTCTAGAGAACATCTTGATCTATCACATATCCAAAAATCAAATTTATTAGAGTTAGGTTGATAGCCCAAATAGAGTTTCTTAACTAAACCAAATTCAGGAATTTTACATGTTTGGTTCAGGGTAGATTTGTCTTTTAACTTTGTAACATTTAAATCACCTATTTTTAGTAAGAAATTGAAATAGTGTTCTTCATAAGAGTTGTATGGAATTTTCTAATCTAGCTCATGTCGAAAAATGAAAAACTTTTACAAGATCTATGTATCCCAAAAGCCTGTTGTAAATTTTGTTAAAATGCTAAATTTTACCTAGACTAAGTTGTTAATTGGGTGTGCTTAATACAAATTAATTAATGAAAAAATTGAGTATGTAATGTTATAATTTGCAAAAGCATGCTATTTATGATTGTTAAATTTTATTTTATGAATGGAAAGTATACAATAGATGGGTTGTACTTTGTGCATTACATGGGTTGTATCTTGTGCATTACATGTGTCGTACATACACCCTGATCGTCAAATAAATGTTTTTACCAGAGTCGGTTGTTCGATCGAGTTTGGGTTGTTGTTGGTAGCACCCCGAGGTATAAAAAAATTCTTTTCGGAGTATATCCCCGACAGACACCTAGGGTGCATCCCTAGTGTAGTTATATTTTGGGTTAATCTCGATAAATACCCCAAAAATGTCTCTTGAAATTCTTGATTTACTATCCCGAACTTTGGATTGATGCCAAGAAGGGCATCACTAACTCTTAATGTGAACGACGTAGGCTGGCCTAACCCACGCTGTTGTGATTGCATAAGGCAGTTATAGTATAAAACTAGACGGTGTCATATCCTTTCACAACGAGGGCCAATTGTGGTGGTTTAGGAGGGTAATTTCCTATAAGATCTACTATTTGGATTTCCCGACATGGTATCCGTGGTTTAATCTGGTTTTGTGGTCAAAAGTTAGGTTGGTCACATGCATCACACTGTTATCACCTTCTTCATTGAAATTACATTAACATCTGCTATCCTGTTATGAACTTGTGATATCATGTTCTTAATCTTGAATGGTAACTTAGATTGGATTATATTTTGAGAAAGATTAGTAGGATTTCTAGAGTTTTTTTTGGGCTCCGACTCACAGCGTTGATGCCACGGGTGAAGAAGCTTTTGACGAGTCCGATAAATTGTTGAAAGGACAAGATTTTGGAGCCATGTGAAGAGGAACAAAGTTCTTTTGTATTTTTTTATAGCACTCTAACCGTAATAGTTATTTTCTTCCTATTCAAACTAAAAATATTATCGGATGAATGTAATTATAACTTTGGTGATAGATATTGAGAAAAAATCTATTACTTATGGATGTATTAAATTATGTTTTAATTACAAAAAGAATCATTAACATAATTTCTATTATTATATGATGTCTTAATGTACCCGAAATTTGGGACGTTATAACATGGTATCAGGGCCTAAGCTTAGTGAACCTTCGGGCCTTGGGATGTGGGAAAACCATGAGTTCTATCGTGTAGAGACTCTATAGAGTAAGTTGTATTAGTTATCATTATCGTCTATAAATTATGAGAACTAAAATACACTATATTTTAGATATATATTTCGATCCTTTTAGAGGGTCATCGGATCCAAATCGGAAGGAAATTTGTGTGCGAAAGACAAGTGAAGAGATCTCAATTTCAAAAATTGAGGTCGACATTACCCATGTGAATTTTTTGTGAGATTTTACGTGTAGACTTAGGATGAGGCAATTACACCCCTCTCTATCTCGACTCAATATAAACATCTCGAACCAATCTGGGTTAACTGAACTGATGCCGATGTTAGATGTGTATAGTTGAAGTTCTTCATATATCCTTTCTTCTAGAATCATATATTCATTGTGAAACGATAACTCAATTTATACTTAATTCCTCTTGATTAGTTGAATATCATTATTAGAAAATTTTCTACACTCGCGTCTAAATTATGACCATGTCGGGAGTTCAATCCTATAAGATATTCTATCTTCGAGTTTTCAATTGTTAAGTTATGCTTGAATAATAACCAGTGCTCATCATCCTTGAGCTGACTTTCCGTTCGTTTAGAACCTGTCACCAGTTCATTCGTTAATCATTCGTTCTGAACACTCGATATTGATAAGATTTTATTTTTAATATTATCGTTTGTTTTTCTGATGATCGTGATACCTCATTCGGTCGCAAAGTGACCTCACGAATCTTTTGTACACCATTAAAATCCACATCAGAGAAATAAACTTGTATGCTTGAATTTTAAGTACGTTAGACTGACGTAACTTCAGGACAAATAACTAATTGATTATCCATTGCTTTACATCGTTTCCCCAAAATCCATATCCAATTAAGTTGAACCGATCATCCTTATTGAATCCCCTTGAATGTTTTTATAAACCAAGTTCTATCCTTGTTTCACCCTGAAAATCCTATTCGTAGATCGGTGAGTAACGGTATTCGTCGAAGTTTAGGACATTCACAGGAGAATTCGTTTATAACAAAGGACTCTCGGAGGCTAAAAGATTAATCTTTAAACAAGACACCAATGAATCACGAAATTAAATAGCTACCACCAACCACATTTTGTTGTTGTTAAGGTTGGTATACTGAAAATCATATTTTTAGTATTTAATTTTATTTTTTAATAAAATTAATTTTTTATTTTATGA
>JAULJZ010171931.1:0-24149 GCA_032270985.1 Heliamphora pulchella
TTTTTCTGTAGTTAGATTGAATTGATTTCATTCATTTCATAATGACTTGATCCAAATAGAATAATATCTAACTTTCTGCTCAATCTGCAATTAATACGATGAATGGCTACCAATTAGGTTGTAAAAGGTGAAGGTTCAACTTAAAAGATGCAACAAATAGAATAAACTGGATTGTTTCTAAGGGGAGAAATGGAAGGGAGCAGAGGGTCACATACAACCTGGATGTGGGAGTTACTGCGTATCAACTATTGTTTCTTGGTCCCTTTTTTTTTTCCAGTGGAGTCTCTAATTTTTTGTAACACGAATTTTCATTTAGTCATTAATTATTAATTTTTTGATTTTTCCCTCAAGAACAATGGTCTGGCTCCAGGCCTGTAAGCCTGGAAAAAAGC
This sequence comes from Heliamphora pulchella, assembly GCA_032270985.1. Classification (NCBI taxonomy): domain Eukaryota; kingdom Viridiplantae; phylum Streptophyta; class Magnoliopsida; order Ericales; family Sarraceniaceae; genus Heliamphora; species Heliamphora pulchella. The sequence continues at coordinate 393 of JAULJZ010171931.1, forward strand.
CAAAAAGCTCTCTTTATTGTCAAACAACAAAAACCAAAAAACCCACCAAGCCAACCGCAATGGTCTTTTTATTTTGTGGCTTTTTAGATGATAAAGCCAAAAGGCAAAAAGCTCGCTTTTAAGCCTTAAGCCAAACACCCCTTTAACGTTTATTGACTCTGGAAACTGCACAAGGTTAGAGCAAATAGTATTAATCTATTTAGAGTTTTACACATATGCCAAATGGCAATAAGCTTTTGTTATATGAAGAATCGATAACTATATGGTTCTTATTATCTACAAAGTACTATCACTTTACGACGAAAGTTACTTGCAATCAGTTCTTTTGTTAAGGTTCAACTACTCATGGAGCAGGGATGTAAAACTATTGAATTTAAATTTGTAAGCATTGGAACTCTGAGTCAAATACGTTGATATAAGTACAACCACTCCTACTGTTTCAGATGTTCCACCATGTTTTCACAATGAAAGCTGATGAAAATTGCACCATTTTTCTGTTTGGTTTTAAGTTTTTATTTGTTCTTTCATCTTTTTTTTTTCTTTTGATGTGGGGAACAGAAATGAAATACAGTAAAGTTAGGCTTTTATTATAGGTGGGTGGGTAAAAAGGGAAAAAGTTGTGTGGGGTAGTGCAAATTTGAAAATGTCACTTTGTGAATGTTGATTTCTTAAGTTTCTCCATCACTTATAGTTTTTCCTAATTCCTCTTAACTCCATTGCTAATGTATTGATTTCTAATATGAAGCCGGAGACTATAAGCAAGATGTTGGTGAACCAAAAGCTCCTTTGCTTTGGAACCATGTTTGCTTCTTAGGTAGGTGAATATTGTTGGTGGTTTTAGCTTGGTTATGTTTGTATTAGTCACATGTGGATGTACATATGTTTTAACTTAATGTGGAAATTGTTTTTCGTTCCAGGATAGTGGTGGGATGTTGTCGCTCTGTGGCATGATTGAGCAGTGTCTTAAAGCTGGGAAAAAAACAATCCTGGCATGCAGCTAGTGTCACCTTTATATGTGTGGGGGCTACTTGCTGGATTAATGGTGCTTATTATCCTATACTGTATCCTTAAAGCATACTATACAAATTGTTCACGTGGCTAAGCTTTTTCCCATCATTATGCTTCTCAGGCTTTGCTTGCTTTACGACCCCAACCATTGGGTTCAGATATATTAAGTTTAGCAGAGACTATTGTTCTGGTTTGATGCTCTTCTTGATTCTTACTTTGATTATGATTACCCTAGAATCTCATTAGCATTATGTCTTGCCTTTTGTTGTATTTTACTTATTTTTACTTTGACAGAATATTCTAGCAGAAGAGGACATTTGTGCATCACAACGCAGAGCAGCACTGGAAGGGCTTGGTTTGTTAGCTCGCGTTGGATCTTTACAGCTAGATTGGTCAGTTCCATTATTGACGTGGCATTTGGTTCTCCTATCAATACAGTATATGCTTCTTTCTTTTTCTCCTGCTACTTAGAAGCTAATCATTCAGGTTTTTGGTTTTCTAAACCTCATAATGGGTCTTTCTGTTATTCAATTATGTATTTAGTTGGCTTTGGATTTTGTTTGTGCGTCATGTGTTTTGGGCTGTACTTGTCTTTATAACTAACCTGGTTTTTCTGATTAACAGACAAGATTGCTTCTTGGTGATGTAACGAGGGCAGCTGATCCAACGTATGCCTTATCAATTGCTTTTGTGCTTAGCTGTGTTCATCACAGGTAAGTTCTTGGCAATTCTGCTTATTACGTATTCATCTATATGTGTAATATCTGTCTTTATATATTCACTGTTGTGAGCTTAATTTTCAACCTCTTAATTCTTTGTTTCATCTGATTAATATAAATGTATATTATGATATACGAGTAATATTGTTGGATCTATGATGGTTATTTTAAGTACTCTTGATGAATCTTATTTATCATCATTGCAGTGCAGGAGGAATGGCGTTGTCAAGTTTAGTTCCTGCAAACGGTGAACTCTCTCTCCGCTAGCTGTACATCCGATATCTGGTTTACAGGTCTGGTCTTTGCACGGTCTTCTTCTGACCATTGAAGTTGCTGGCTTGTCTTATGTATCACATGTTCAGGTATTCTTTATTCTCATAACAATGCATTTAAATGCCCCATGGTTGTTTTTTTCTATGTTCAGAGAGGCTAATGCATTTACATTGTCTTCTATAGGTTGGGGATCATGAGAACATGATTATGATTTTAAACTTTTGCCATACTGTAGATTAGTACGTTATTATATGCTGTAGATTTTTCTCTACTATTTTGCCAGGTAGATTTATTTGTTCTACAGTTTTACTATTATTTGTTGTCTTCTTATTTGATTTTCTTTCTCTTTGATCAGAACTTGGCCTTGATATTGTCACTTCTCTTATTTATTTTCTTTCACCTGTAGGCAACACTAGGCCTTGCTACGTATATTCTTTTGTCCGAGGAGAATGAATGGGTTGACCTTCAGCAGGGAGTGGGCCGTCTCATAAATGCCATTGTTGCTGTTCTTGGACCTGAACTTGCCCCTGACAGTATTTTCTTTTCAATTTGCAAAGTTCTTTTGTTTATTGTTTGTGTTACCATTGAAAGAGTTATTTGATATCATTATGATCATACTATTATTTCTTTGTTTCCGACATGGAATACTAGTTTCACTCTCTGAACTGCAGCCTGGCTTCAAACATTTTCTTATCTTTTCATTTTCTTGATTGGTTTTGTACTTTTGTACTTCTATTGTACATAATTCTAATAATGCATTTATTCCAGTTTGTTGTTGCAGAGATAAGCTGTCGGCAAGAAACAACACTCTTAATGAGTATGATTGCCCATTTTTCTTATTGTTATTGTTCATGTTATTGTTGTTACTAGTTTTCTGGGGTCTCACTTTATTATTTGGCTACTAGTTCTCAATACCAGAAAAGTGTTTCTAGTTCCATGCGATAACTTCAGTCAAAATACGCTATTTTCAGTTGTGTCTATTCTTCCCCCCTTCATGCTTGAGGAATTTGTGGAAATAATTGATATTTACATGTTGTTTGGCATGAATGTTCGGTTTACTCAACAACTTGTGCTTCTTTCACCGCAAGCTATTATTGTGCGCTCTCTTGTGTAAACTCTCCTCCGAAGTCAATAGATGGCTTTTAAGGTGGTTATGAAGCGAAGTTCTACATCGCTTGAGTACAAACATAATGTGCAGTTTATGAGCGTAAGGGCAATCTCACTTTAATAGATAGCTTTTGGTATTGAGTTTTACCCAAAACAGTGTAGCATGATATTTGAGGTGGAGTACCAGGATGGGTAGGGTGCATGCCCATGACTTACTCTGTGAGATCCGATTTTGTTTATTTTACATTATATATATATATATATATATATATATATATATATTAGACGTGTTCGTTTATACTTCATTGTTGTAGAACAGTATGTATATATGTGTTTTACGCTTTCTCCGGTTTTAAAAAGGCATGTTTGGTTAGCTTTGGGGCTGTAAAACCTTTTTTTTTTTTCAAAGGGTTATTTTCTCTGTCATCCAGTCGACTGGACTGGATGATCCAGTTGATTGGGTAAACAATGGGATGGTTCAGTCGACTGAGTTGGGTAGGTCAGTCGACTGAGTTGGGTAGGTAGAGGTTTTTTGAAAATTTAGTAGCCTTTTAGTCGACTGGATCCCTGTTTTGGGCTGGCCTATAAATATCTTGCGTTAGATATTTTGTAGATATTTTCTTTTCTACCCAAACACTCCACCTTCTCTCTAGACTTTTGGTGAGCTCGGGCCTAGTTTTTGACGATTGTTAGTGGATCCTTGCTATCCACGCCGAGGGCTTTGCATCCATCCGGACGGATCCTCGTTCCGTCGAAGTTTAGTTTTTGGGCATCGAGTTTTTGACTCAACAGGTAGGATTCTAGACTATGTTGTCTTTTAAGGGTGTTACGTGCGATTATACGCTTTTCTACCGGTTGAAAATGTTTTAAATGTTGTATTTTATGTTTAAGCCATGTTGTTCGGATAAAAGGCTAATTTTGCGCTTTTCTCGGTTTATTACATGATATGGACATGTGGATGTCTGTGGTTTTCAAAAAGGTGATTTTGAAAATAGAGGATTTATGAAAATCTTGAAAATCGTGTTTTGGAGGTTTGGAGCTAAACCTTGGGGTTGAGTCTCGGACTTTAAATGTTTTGATAGAAACGATGCAATGGAAACGTTTTGAAAATGTTGTTCGGTCTCCATGATTAATGGATGACGTGGCGATTGGCCATTGGATCTTTTTATACATGATTAATGTATTATTGTTTAAATGTTTTCGAAGTTGAGCTACGTGTTGATTTTTAAATGATTCTATAGATGTGCCGGGATAGCGGGTGTATTGGGCCATTATTACTTCTCGATGAAAGTCCAAAAACTTGTGCAAGTAGGTGTTTTATTCTTTCGGGTTAATCCCCATAAAGAAGAGGTGGGTGCTTTGTTCTCTCGGGTTTAGCCCATAAATGAAGTGGTTTACGTTGTTGTGACTTCGTATAGAACTTGTCATTACCTAGCAGGTCTTAAATGACTTAGGACTAGGGTAATGGGTAGGAGTCTATAGTTGTTACTTTTGTTCCTAGCGTGACAGAGTCGGTACATAGGAATCATTTTATTGTGACTCTGTAAAGAACTTGTTATTACCTAGCAAGTCTTAAATGATTTAGGACTAAAGTAATGGGCAGGAGTCTATAGTTGTTACCTTTTTATCGGCTGTGTGATCCGAGTGAAAAATAACGTTTTGTTCTCGGCTATGTGATCTGAGTAGAAAAATAACGTTTTGTTACTGTTTTTTTTAATTATTAAACGTTGTTTCCATTGTTGAAATACATGATTTTAAGGTTGAAAACCCATTTTGAGACTCGTGTGAGTCGGATGAAAACTTGTAGTTTTGAAAAATGAAACCTTTTAGGCTCATTTGGTTGAGAACTTTATGCTATGTGATTGCATATCTTGCTTTACTGCATTATAGTATGTTTCTATTGGGTTTCGGTTCACGTAGTGGGATTTGTGAAAACTTTTTTTAAGTGTAGGTGATCACGAGGAGATGATCTAGAGGAGCCCGTGGTGGCGGAAGGCTTTTGTTTAGTTTTTCCTTTTTGTTTTGAAAACATGTATTCTTACATATGTTGCCTATTTCTGGAGGCGTGTTTGTAAGTTTTGAGGCGATATATTATGCATGTATGGAAAAGTATGTATGTTATACTGAGAGATGAACCATGGGCACTCTTTTTAATTCCAAATGCTGTATTTTTTTTGGTTGATTGTTTTACACATAAAACCTTATTTTCATAAAAAGGTGATTTGGTGGGCTTTTGATGTGACCCTGGATTTTAGGGCGTGACATGCTCGGGGCAGGTGCTGCCGAGAAGGCACACTATTCGTGAGGGAAGGTGTGAAGCGAAATCTCATATCGCCTGAATACAAAAGTAATATATAGTATATTAGCATAAGAGCACTCTCGCCTCAATAGATATCTTTTGGGGTTGAGTCCTACCCAATTTCATCCAACAATGATGTTAGCCCAATGACTTTTTATTTAGATTTTGATGGTTTTCATAATTCATTTTCTAAGTATAAATTGATTTAATTGGATAATAATTAATATGTCAAAAAAGGTAGTGTTGACACAAAATGAACAAATGAGTTGACACCTTTAGCAATATGAGATGACTCATTTCTCAAAAATATTAACACTTAAATATTTTTGAATGAGAATATTTTGTGTTGACCTAATTGATATTTGAGTCAACACTTTAAGGCAAAAAATACTTGATAATATTAAGTGTGTCAACACCTTTGAGCAAATGAGTTGACACCCTAACACATTCGTTGAAGATGTTTTAGGTATAAATAATTTGATTCGACACAAATAGATTTTGGATCGACACAAAAGAACCGAAACCTCCTGCGCTCAAAAAGAGTTGACACAAATTAAGTTTGAGTCGACACAAAAGTGATTCCTCACTTTTGTTATCCGGAACTTTGAGTCGACACAAATTGCACATGAATCGACACAAAAGTACCGAGGCCTTCTATAGAATTTTTGTGTTGACACAAATTGAAGACGGGCCGACACAAATATCTCGAGCCCACCTGAAGAAATTTTGAGTCAACACCAAAGTTCAAATGAGTTGACACCAAAGTCCAAATGAGTTGACACAAATCTCCAGAGAGTTCTGCAAAATGTTAGTGTCGACACCAAAGGCAAAAAGGGTTGACACAAATTGTCCTATCTGAAAAACTGAAGAACAATTGAGTTGACACCAAAACCAAATGTGTCGACACCGTTGTGTTGGTGAGAAGAATGCAGAAATTGTATCGACACCAAAGAAGATCAGAGTTGACCCAACCACTTAAAGAATCATGCCCTAGACATTTTGTGTCGACTCAAAAGGAATTATGTAGACACCTGCGACGGAAATTCAAATTCGAGGCAGAGTTCAACGGTTGAATTTTTGGCATTTAATGCTCCCACCTACCTCCAACGGTCATGAAACCTCAAGAGCTTATATAAGGAGTTACTTCCTAGCATTTAAGATATCTGAAGACCTTCTATCACTGTTGTATTTCTTGATTCAAAGTCATATTCTTCAAGCTCTCATTTATTGCTGTAACTCCAGCTCTTGTATCTCATTTCTCTTTACTTTTTTATTTATTGCCAATCATTTTTTAAAAGAGAGTAAGTGATATTCATTAAATCCTCACATTTATTGTATTTAAGGGTGAGTCACCCTTCTTTTGTCCTTTGAGTGAGTGGGTAAATCTCATCAAAGAAGAACTCAAGAGATTAGAAGAAAAACAGGGGCATGTTTTTCGTAGGATCATCTTGTAGTTGTAAAAAGTTTTGAATGTACCCGTAAGCATTCTGATTTAGTGAAATTCTCAAGGGGAGTCTTGAGGAGTGGACATAGGCTTGGAAGAAACTGAACCACTTTAAATCATTGGTATCTGGTTCATTTTCTCTATCCCTAACCTCTTTAATATTTGCATTGCTTTAATTTTTGTTTATCTTGCTATATTTGTTTGCAATATTAAAAGGTTTTTGAAAAGATTTTAAAATTGTTATTATCTTTTTAAGATTCAATCCACCCACCTCTTGGGTTACCTAGAACTAACAAGTGACATTTTCTTCAATGTTTACTTCTTCAGGATTAACATCCCAGTTTTTGAAATTTTCATAATTCTCTCTTTACCTTGACAACAACCTGTGATTGTGGTGCACAAATACCATTTTTTTTGACTCAACCCACATTCAATTTGTTCCTCTTTACAGTGTAGATGTAGGAATATGTACTCCAACACCTTAGCACAAGTAGTTTCACACTTTGGGACAACACTTTAGTGCTAAGGAGTACAAATGCAGGTGTTACGCCACAATATAAATGCCACCATAATAGTACACTCATAGTTGATCTATCATTCACTGCTTGAGGTTGAGAAAAACACTTTTACTACTAACAAAATCACTGATTATGAAAGCAACTTCAATGGGATGTTCATCTTATCCCATCTTTCTACCACAAGTCTCTGAATTAAATCACAAACAAGAGCTTTTGAAAGGATGTATTTGATACTCTCTAACATTGTATCCAATTGTTTATAAACCTCCCCAATAGTAGGCTGACCAGTGTCTGAAAACCTAAGCATCTTATATATGGGCTTTATGATTTTAAGGACTTTCTCTAATTTTCTCCAAAAATTATTATCTAGAACAGTTATTGAACTATGTCTGCTGGTTTGGTGTTGAAATAGTTTTTTTCTTCAAGTTCTCTCATTAACTTTTACAAGTCGTTGCAACACATTGAAATGGTGTCCAAATATGGTTTCATTTGCTTTTAGAAGTTCCAAAGAAAAGACTTGAACAAGAATTGCATGCACAGTGAATTTTTTATTTTATTTTTTTATGTATTGCCATTTCTTTTTTTGTCTCAACCTTAGTAGTAGAAATTGCTCAAATGGGTGCTGCTCCTAACACAAAATTGCGATTCAGTGGTTCAAAGTAAGAAATGTGATAGAATCGCGTTCCCATTGAGACAAAAATGTGATTCAATTTGACATGGCAGTGTTCCCCCAAAATTAAAAAAAAATCTCTATGCATGTTGAATTATAGAAAATTATGCGACAAAAGCAAAATGTGAAAAAATTGTGTAGAAACTTAACATTTATGAGCATAAATCTCTATATAGATGCGATCTCAGAGGAGGGAGAAAAAATTTACCATCAGAGTGTTACTTCCAAAATCGTTTCCAACATGGGATGAGGTTTCTTTTGATGATATGTAACGGTAGAGATGCTAAGTGAGAGAGAGAGAGAGAGAGAGAGAGAGAGAATTGGATGAGTGATGAATTGTACTAAAAATAAGCATATAGAAGCTATATGCACTCAATTAATTTCTAGGGAATCAATTCCCCTGTTTACTAGCGGCCTAGTTAAAACTGAGGCAAAGCCCCGTATGAACTAATCTCAAGAGTTGATAATACATAGAAAGTTTCAAATTTGAGACCTTGGCGAGAACAAACTCTCAAGTCCTTGGCTTTGACAATCGTATACATGATCTAGAATAGTCTTTCATTCACAAAACCTTTAAACACATTCTTGACAATCATCATCATTAGCCATGGGAACCAAGCCCTTGGATACGAAGTTAAAGTAAGGAGTTTCATGGTTGCTCTTGAATCTAGAAGGTTGACAAGGTTAGTTCCACTGGTGGTAGAAAGCGAGTTCATGGAAGCTTACGTATCACTTTTAGAATTAGTGTACCGAAAAAGGGGTAATAAAGCCTAGTGTGTGTAGTCTTGTAACTTCTTGATTTAATAGTAAAAATTGTTGGTGGGTTGGTTCTTAGTTTCCATCCTGTGAGATATTTCTCATAAGAATTGCACGTAAATCTGGTATGTGCTTGTTATTTTATTTATTGGGATTTGATTGGTTTTTGGTTACTTCAAAATTTTAAATTGGTGATTGTATTGGGATTAGGATTGTTTACCCCACTCTCAGCCCTCTAGGTACATAAAAAAACTCTATTTTTCGATTGGTATCAGAGCAAGATTGCTTGTTTTGGTTTAATCAATTGAGTTAGGTCCTTGTAATGTCTTTAATGGAGTTGAATTTGCCAAGAGAGCGTGGTTCAGTAGTAATACCATCATGGTTTGATAGGAACAATTACCCACATTGGAAGGCAAGACTGATATCGTCTTCTCGGAATCAATAGATGAGCGTGTGTGGATCTTCGTTGAATTTGGTTATGAACCTCCACTACCACTTATCCAATAACAAAGTAACTTAGTTAAAACTCACATGGAATTGGGATATGATCAACATTGAAAATATAGGGTATAATTCTAAGGCATTCTATGCCATTATTAGTATAGCAAGCCCGAGGGAGTTTAGAAGGATTTTAAATTGCGAGAAAGCCAAGGAGGCTTGGGACAACTTTCAAGTTACTCATGAAGGGACTCAAACTGTGAGAGATTCTAAATTATAGGCCTGAACAACTAAATTTAAAGAATGTAGGATGCTTTGAGTCTGAAACTTTTGACCAATTTTATGTCAGACTAGATGATATTGCGAACTCTACTTTTATGTAGGAAAGTCAATCAATGAGGTAAAAATTGTGTGTAAAGTTCTTAGATTCCTCCAGAATGGTTGTCACGCCCCCAAAATGTAACAATAAAACCTCACGATATAAATAGTAAGGAAACTCGGATTAAAGAATTTAAAACAAAACTGAGCCAAAATAATTTGAGGAAGTCAAACTTTATTTAAATTGAAATCAAAGCGTTTTGTTTCCTTGTAAAAGATGGAAGTAAAATAGCGTACTTTGCTTATAAAATAATCCTCCAAATAAGTCAATTTAAGCTAAAAAGGATCTTCCAAAGAAACCAAACAAAATCCCTTTTAAAACAAATTTTCCAAAGAATAAAACCCAGCAAAGACCGCTAGAGTTGTGGAGACTTGATCTGTTTTATTTATCATTAATTAATTCTATTAACAAAATTAAATACACGATGATAAGTTCTGAGGATAAATAAGGTATTTGTAGAGTCCCATTACGTTTTTATTTAATATAAATTATTTTATCGTAATTAAATTACTGAAAAATATTTCGGATGATATGTTACATATTGTATGAGGTTGGTGTGTTGGGACACCGGAGTATTAATTTGTGATAAATTCTAAAATATCAAAAAAACTTAATTATAATTATTTAAATTTAATTTAAATAAAATTAGAAGATTAATAAGGTATTAGTTTTATTTAAATATATAAATGTATGTATGTAATTGGGGGGAACTTCTAATAAAAAAAGAATAAAATAAAACAAGGTCCATTTCCCCACGCCCCCTGCCCCCTTCTTCTTTTCTTTCCTCTGTTTGCCTGTGAATATGGTAGAAGTTTCTAGAAGATGGGGTATTAGTTAACACAATAAAAGAAAAGCCAAAAGGATCCCCCTTGTTCAGTGTCTGTTTCTTCCACCCACCCTAGATGCTGTCTTCTCCTTCATCCTCTTAGTTTCTTTTTTTTTTTTTGGCTCTATGGGAGATGATCTAGAAGCTTGAATAAGGAAACAAAGAGAAAGGGAGAATGGATCCAAAAACCCCAAGTTTCTTCCCCATACCCGCCGGTGCCGAACTCTCCGCTTCCCCTCTTTCTCGATTTTTATTTTTTTGTTTCATGGATTGAATCCCAAACACTAAATCTCAAGTTTTTGCACAAAATTAGGGAATCAACGCCTCAAATTTGTTGCCACCAGTGGAGATTTGAGCTATTCAAGTAGAGAATTTCACAACCAAGCAACTGGAAGCCCCAAATTTCCTCACTGGCCAAACCTAGGGTTGGGGGATTTTGACGAAATTCCAAGATTTTTGGCACCATGAGTTAGGGTTTATACTAAATTAGGTGTTTTACTATGATTTGTATTGATTGTCTTAAAATTCAATAAAACCCTAAATTTTTTAGCTTGATTGGATTGATTTTCTGATACTTGAGTTCAAATATGAGATTGGAACATATAAGTAGAATTCTTAATCTTGGAATATGATATAAAGTTGAATTGTGGTCTAATTCATCCAACTCTAAAATTTGAAGAACTTGATTTGCAAACATAGTTAAAGTTCATGAATAAATGGAGTGACTGCCTCGAATAAATAAGACAATGTGATACAGTAGGAGCTTTGCAACTTGTTGGGTTAAGGATTGTAAGTTAATTGCATAATTTGATTGGAAAACTTGAAAGGATAAGGAAACATTTTAGTAAATTCATGGTTTAAAAATTGGATCTTATGTTTAAAGGATCGGTTTACTAAAATTGAACAAATGTTAAGTATGGAGGTCTAGAACATTTGTGTGAACCTTGGGATTTGATGAAACTTTATTGTGAGAAGTGATCACATGTTGTGACTGTCAAATCTTAATTATACCTTTGTGAAAGGAGAAAGTTAGATATATCTTATGAAATAAATATGTTGAACTAGATGTGGTATTTTCATATCTTTAGTTAAGGTTTGATAGACTGTATTAAAGATGTTAGCATTCTTAAACTGAGTGATTATTTTCATCTTGTTCGTTATAATACTAAGTGCGCTCTCATATAACTCTTGTAGTTGCAGATAACAAGTTTTACTAAAAGATTGGACCACCACTGTCGACGTCTTTTAGGCTTGAGCTCGGAGCTAGATGTTGTGTTTTGGTTATTGTAATATGGTCTTTGTATTTATAAGACGTGTTGTTAAAAACTATGAACTTTCGTTTTAAGTTGTGTACGGGATGGAACATTCCTTGAACTTATGTTATCCAATATTTATGAAAGGATGTTTGTTTTGAAAACTAGTCATGTATGAATGTTTTATTCTCGACTGCTCTAAGTATTGTGGTTTATCTTTAAGACTACTAAGACGTGGCAAGATCATACCTCACTGTAGAAATTGAGTACCTTGCAGGTGTGGGGTGTGATATAAATTAGTTTCGGATATTTTGTACTCTTGCCCGCATTCACTAAGGTTCTCACTCTAAATATCACGAAACTAGGCGATCACCGCTCAAAACACACACCAAGGACTGTTTCTATAAGCTAAAAACACATGTTGTCTACTCCTGACACAATTCATTGACAATTACACGCATCACGCCTTACCCACAACAAAATCTCGTTCTAAGTCCTCACAATCAACTGATGACTACACAACCCAATGCACATCATTACAAAATCTACATCTCGTAAAGACCTGATTTTAGATTATAAGTTTAGTGATGGTAAGCTAAATGAATCTTAGGACACGGCAAGGTTAAAGACTTAGAGAAACCAAAACTTAAGAATTAGACCCCGAGAAGCAAAAATCTTAATACAAAAAGAAAATTTTTTAATCTCGAAAATTATTAAGTTACCCTAAAACACTAATTCAAAACCAAAGAATAAGAGAATCAAGAATAAGCTCCAACTTGGGAAGAAAAATATACTCAAAGACCTAAAATCCCGTAACTTCTAATAATTACACTCTAACCCCATATCTTTAAGATAACTGCACTTTTAGCCCAAGATAACAAAATTCATAATAAGCTATAAATCTCATAAGTAGACACTTTAATCCTCATCCAAGATACTTTCAAGAGTTCTTAAAAATCTTAGTTTCAATAATTACACACAAGTTCCTCACATCCTTATAATTGCACAAAAGTCTCTGAGATGTTTCTCGTCTATCTTTCTCGTCTATCTTTCTCTACAATCAATATTAATTAATATATAAATATGTATTTATAATGAATACATATATGATATATACGTAAGACCACCTAGGAATATGTGCCAAAATATTTTAATAAATGAAATAAAATACAATATTTCAATCAAATCAAATAAAATTTTAATTTTTATGACATTATAATACATTATAATAATCAAAAATCTCTCAAATGTCATCAATACATATGCACATATATATGCACACAAAATCTCATAGAGAAAATAAAAAAATATAAAATATATCTTTTTTATGAGAAATAAACTAAACCTGTTAAAACTTAGTATACCAAATCTCAACGAAAAGACCAAAATTTGACACATGTACAATCTTAATTCAACCTTTTAAATCAAAATAAGGAGTTAAAGACAAAAATAAAGTAAAATGACCAAAATGCCCATCCTTGGCCGGTTTAACCTTGGAAGTTGTGCCAAAAATTCTTTTTTGGTATTTTATGCTCAAAATTAAGAAAAAGATGTACAAATCAAGTATTATTGTCACGCTCCTAAATCCAGGGTCACGTAAAAAGCCCACCAGCTATGAAAATAAGGTTTTATTTGTAGCACAATCAACCAAAAATATAGCATTTGGAATTAAAAAGAGTACCTAAGGCTCGTCTCTCCAAAACAACATACATTCTATTCCATACATACATAATATATCGCCTCAAGTCTTAAAAAACTCGCCTCCAAGGACAAGAAATACATGTAAGAATACATGATTCCATAACAAAAAAAAAAAACTATATAAAAGTCTTTCACCACCTCAGGCACCTCTAAATCGTCTTTCGTGATCATCAATACTTGAAAAAGGTTTTTCACAAATTCCACAATGTGAGCCGAATCCCAATAGAACAGACTATGAAGTAGTAAAGCAGGATATGCAATCACATAGCATAAAATTGACTCAACCACATGAGCCTAAAAAGGTTTTCCATCATTGAAACCATGTATTTCAAACAATGCAAATAACGTTTAACCGTTAGAGAAAAATAGTAACAAAACGTTATTTTTCACTCGGATCACACAACAGAGAAATGATTCCTACGTACCGATTCTGTCACGACAGGAAAAAAGGCAATAACTATAGACTCATGCCCATTACCATAGTCCTAAGTCATTTAAAATCTACTAGATAATGACAAGTTTTATACGGAGTCACAACAACGCTCGCCACACACAGGGGCAACCATCTCTTTACGGGCTTAACCCGAGGGAACGAAGTACCCACCACCTCTTTACGGGCTTAACCTGAGGGAATGAAGCACCCATTCCACACACTGTTACGGCACATCTAACGAATCATTTAAAAACTAGTACGTAGCTCAACTACGAAAATATTTAAAACTATACATCAATCATGTATAAAAAGATCCAATGGCCATTCGGCACGTTATCCATTAATCATGGAGACCGAACAACATTTAAAACATGTTTTCACCGTTTTTATCAAAACGTTCAAAATCCCGTGGCTCAACTCCGAAGGTTAGCTCCAAACCTCCAAAACACGATTTTTAAGACTTACAAAAATCTTCTATTTTCAAAAATCACCATTTTGAAAACCACGGACACCCACGCATCCATATAATGTAATAAACCATAAAGAATGCAAATTAGGCTTTTCTTTCCAACAAATATGGTTTAAACACGAAAAACAGCATTTATAGTATTTTCAATCGGTAGAAAAACATACAATCGCACGTAGCACCCTTTAAAGACAAGATAGTCTAGGATCCTACCTCGGTGAGTCAAAAACTCGACGCCCGAAAAACAAACTTCGTCGAAATAAGAATTCGAGGTGTGCAAAGCCCTCAGCGAGGAAAGCAAGTATCCACTAACTGATCGTTAAAATCTAAGCCTAGGCTCAGCAAAAATCTAGAGAGAAAGTGGAGTGTTTGAGTAGAAAAGAAAATATCTAAGGCAAGATATTTATTGGCCAGCCCAAAACAGGGATCCAGTCGACTGAATCCTCAAACCAGTCGACTGGATGAGGCTACTGGAATTTGAAAAACGTCCACCGACCCAACCCAGTCAACTGAATTCCCAATCCAGTCGATTGAATTATCCTACTGTCAACCCAGTCGACTGGATCACCCAGTCCAGTTGACTGGTCGACGGAGAAAACAACCTTTGCGTTAAAAATAGGTTTTACAACCCCAAAGCCAACCAAACAAGCCTATTTGAAACCCGAGAAAGCGTAAAACACATATATACATGCAGTTTTATAACAATGGGGCATAAATGAACACGCCGAATATATATATATATATATATATATATGAAAAAGAAACGAAATCGGGTCTCACAACTCTCCCTCTTAAGGAATTTTGCCTCCGAAATTCGCTACAAGGTCATGAAGTAAACAACTCCGGATATCTAGCCCGAACCCCGGACTTAAGCTCCCACGCTCAATACCGTGATGAAGCCAGAGGACCTTGACATAAGCAATGGTCCTCCCTCTCAATACCGGTTCCTTCGTGTCCAGGATCTTCACTGGTCATTCTTCATATGTAACATCCTCATCTACCTGTAACTCAGCCCAATTTAGAACATGTGACGGGTCAGGCTCGTACTTCCGAAGCATGGAAAAGTGAAACATGTTGTGCACAGATGTCAACTGAGATGGCAAAGCCAGATGGTATGCCACCTCCCCAATCCTTTCACATATCTCAAACGGCCCAATAAAACGTGGTGATAACATCCCGCTACAGCCAAACCTCATCAAACCTTTTCGTGGCAAGACTTTCAGAAACACGTGATCCCCCAATGCAAACTCTAAAGGTCTCCTCCTCTGATTAGCATAGCTCTTTTGGCGACTCTGAGCTGTCACTAAACGTTGGCGAATCACGGCGATCTTCTCTGTCGTCTCTCGCACCAAATTGGGTCCTAAGACTGTGGTCTTTCCCACATCTGTCCAACATATTGGCGATCTACATGGCTTTCCATACAAAGCCTCATATGGTGCCATCCCAATACTGGATTGATAACTGTTGTTGTACGCGAACTCTGCCAAGGTAAATGATCTTCCTAAGAATCCCAAAAATCAAGTACATAGGCTCTCAACATATCCTCCAAAATCTGTATGGTCCGCTCGGACTGCCCATCCGTTTGTGGATGAAACACAGTGCTGAACGTCAAGCTCGTCCGCAAAGCCACCCGAAGACTCTGTCAAAAGCGCGATATAAAGCGCATGTCTCAATCGGAAACAATAGATATAGGGACTTCGTGTAACCAAACTATCTCCCTGACATATAAGCTACCCAGTTTGTCCATAGAATCCTTCACGCGAATGGGAAGAAGTGTGCAGACTTCGTCAACCTATCAACCACAACCTAAACAATGTCGTGTTTCTTAGGCGATCTAGGAAGTCCCGATTCGAAGTCCATCGTGATGTTCTCCCACTTCCATTCTGATATTGGCAATGGCTGTAACAACCCCGTCGGTCTCTGATATTCTGCCTTTACCTGCTGACACGTAAAGTACCGAGAAACAAACTGAATCACATCCCTCTTCATTCCCTTCCACCAGAATTGATGGCGTAGATCATGATATATCTTAGTGCCTCCAGGATGCATTGCAAGACGAGAATGATGAAAATCATGTAGTATATTGGCACGGCACGATTCTGGTACAAACAATCTCCCAGCCAATCTCAAACTCTAATCTGAATTCACAACCCATCTCGTGGTGTTATCTCCACTAGCAGTACGATCCCGTAACATCTGAGCCTCCTGATCTGTCTGCTGAACCTTTAGCACACGTGTAACCAACGTAGGTCGTAAAACCACAGAAAATAAGGTCGCGCCCTTTGCTGTCTCCCCGAGACACAGATCAAACTCGCCAACCTCTCCAAGCATGTCCCATTCTCGTATAGCCATAGAAGCTAACGAAACATGAGATCTCCTACTAAGAGCGTGGGCCACAACATTGGCCTTCCTCGAATGGTACTGCAGTTCAAATTCATAATCTTCCAACAACTCCATCCATCGTCATTGGCGTAGGTTCAGGTCTTTCTACGAAAATAAGTATTTCAAACTCTTGTGATCGAAAAAAATCTCAAAATGTTCACAATAAAGATAGTGTCGCTATGTCTTCAAGGCAAAGACCATGGCTGCCAACTCCAAATCATGTGTTGGATAATTCTTCTCACGAGTCTTCAACTGCCGAGATCCGTCAGCCACAACCTTACCTTACTGCATCAGAACACAACCTAGACCGTCATGCAACGCATCACAATACACTGTATAACCCAAACCTCATTCTGGAACAACCAACACTGGTGCACTAGTCAACCTCTTCTCAGGACTCACTCCAAACAAACATGACTCCCTTTCGCATAAGACGCGTCTTCGGCGTGGCAAATCTAGCAAAGTCCTTCACGAATCGCCGGTAGTAGCCTGTTAGAACCAAAAAGCTTCGGATCTCAAATACATTTCTCGATCGTTCCCAATCCATCACTGCATCAGTCTTTGAAGAATTCACTAATACTCCATCCTTCAATACCACGTGTCCAAGAAACCTTACCTCAGACATCCAAAACTCACATTTCTCAAACTTCGTATATAGACAATGCCCTCTCAAAAGCTGTAGGCAATACGCAGGTGTTCTTTATGCATGTCCCTTGTGGGTGAATAGATAAGAATATCATCCATGAACACAACCACAAAACTGTCCAGGTACGGATGAAAGATACGGTTCATCAAACTCATGAATGTCGCAGGAGCGTTCGTCAAATCGAATGGCATAACCAAAAACTCATAGTGACCGTAATGAATCCGAAAGGCGGTCTTCGTTATGTCCTCATCCCTAATCCTCAACTGATGGTACCCAGATCTCAAATCAATCTTCGAGAAGCAACTCGACCCCTTCAACTGTTCAAACAAGTCATCAATTCTCGACATAGGATACTTGTTCTTCACTGTTACCTGATTTAACTTCTGGTAATCAATACATAACCTCAAGGACTCATCCTTTTTTTTTAGAAAAAAGAGCTGGAGCTCCCCACGGTGACGTACTTGGATGTACAAACCCCTTATCAAGTAACTCCTGAAGCTGTACCTTGAGTTCTCAAAACTCAGCCGGTGCAAAATGATAAGATGGCATAGAAATAGGTGCTGCTCCTGGAACCAGATCGATAGAAAACTCTACCTCACGACTCGGTGGCAATTTGAATAGATCGTCAGGAAAGACATCTGGGTAGTCACAAACTACAGGGGGTAACTCCCTTCAAACCCCAACCGTCTCGTCTAACATGAGAACAGAAAAGAGAAAACCCAGGTTTCCCTGGCTCCGTACAACACCGGGTATGGACACTAAACCCTCGTCCCGATCGCCCATGAAGCAAAAGCAATCACCCTCCGACGTACAAATCGATGCCCTCCGTCGATCGCACTCAATAAAGGCACGATAGGTGGTCAGCCAGTCTATTCCTTGGATAACATCAAATGTGGTCATATCTATAATGATGAAGTCAAACTCTAGACAGCGACCGGCGACCTCCAACTCACAGGATCTACAAACTCGACCTAACACCACATTCCCGCTGATCAGGGTCTTTACACTCAATGCACTACCCAATGAGTCTGTCTCCAACCCTAATGCAGATGCAAAAGCAGAGGAAATAAAGGGATGCAATGCTCCTGTGTCGATAAGAATACTGGCCCATGATCTATATACTAAGAGAGTACCTCTGATTACGGATGTAGTAGCTGCAGCATCGAGCACGACCGATGCTCTAGAAGAACTAGGCTCCGGAAGGGCATGCACTTGGCCCTGTACTCCTCTAGTCTATCCACCATAGCCCTGGACCGTCAACTGCCACACTGACTATGCTGAGGCACCCCCGTCTGCCATCCTAGACGTCTGAGCCATAAGTTGCTGGTAAGTCTGTCGTCCCTGTGCAGATGGAACAGCTGGTGCTCCTGCCGTACTCTAAATACTCTCTCCTTGGGGACAGTTCCTACGGATGTGCCCGGATTGACCACACCTAAAACATACTGGTGGCTTTCTCTCCTGCGACTGAACAGGCGCTTAACTTTGAACCTAGCCCCCCAGCGGGCACTCAGGTGAACGATGCCCTGGCTGTCTGCATTGATAACAAATGAACTCTCTCTACTTCGACCTTCTCGCTGAGTCCACAGAAGGTGCGGGTGTAGAAAACTGCGGCTGATACGACCTTACCGGATAAGAACTCAAACCAGATGACTTGTGGCACTTGCTCCTGCGCCCCTAAGACTGTGCACGTCCCTCGTCCTGTTGGCTCCTACTTTCTGTGGCCCTGTGCGTCTCGTTCAAGGTATCTTCCACCTCAATGGATGTCTCCACCAATTCTGTAAAGACGTGCATCCTGAATGCTGCCATTCGAATCTCTTTACACGAAATTCATCAGAAGGCACAATCTCTTGTGCAAACGGGGACTTGCTAGTGAACTTGGCCTCGTACTGGACCACCGTCATCGTCCTTTGAGTAAGGAAAAGGAAATTCTCCCGGTAACAATCTCTCGTGGTCTTAGGAAAGTACTTTTTCAAAAATACCTTTGTAAAAGCCTCCAAAGTGTCTCCCATTGTAGTCCTGGCAAACTTCCAAATAAGATGTGGAGTTGGATTTGGCTCTCGTAGGGAGTCATTTGGGAGAAGGCTAAAATAAGGAGTGGGATAGGGAGCCCATTGAATAAGCTAAGTATCGCCATTCTTCGTAAATTGGGTAAGGATCCAAATATATATAGAGAGGTCATTGGAGATGGTCTTATATGAAAAAAATTAAAAATTTGTATTTAGGGGGAGTCAAAATGTTAAGCGTTGTCGAACCGTGAACCGTTATTGCTCTTAAAATCAATTGGCGCTATGAGAGCGTGATAAGTCTTTTATAGCATTTGACGTTACACTCGCAAGTTCTATAGCTCATTCCTAGGCGACAAAATTGTGGAATCCGTCAATAATCCCCCCCTCACAGTGACACTCTCACGATTCGAACACTCCTAGCGCTTATACCACTTTGTCAAACTGTGATCCGTTATTTTTTTCAAAATCAATTGTTGTTAGGAGAGCGTGACTCAAGTCTTTTATATTTTTTTAACAAACAATAAGCATGAAGTATTCAACTTAAAATATATAATAAATTAAAATAATTTTTAAAGATATATTGCATACATTTGTATGTTGCAATAATAGAAAATAAAATTCACACTCTACTTTTAACCTTTCACATCTTCCTTTTGAGAGAATAGAGGATGAAAAATATAATATAAAATGCTAAAAACACATCTAAATATCATTTTCAAAAAAAAAAAAAAAAGAGAGAGGGGCAGTCCAAACGAAACCAATACCACATCTACAATTAATTTTAGTAAGGGCCAACATATTATATAAATTAAAAAAAAAATTCTCCTAATCCCAACGGTATTGAGAATTATGCTTAACAGTTTATATAGTCCAGCAAATTGGACTGGGCTCAGCCAATATGGGTTTGATCCCAATCTAAGATTCCACCCATTTTGAATTCAGCCCGTTAGTCATTAGCCCTCGTTTGGCAAATTGGCTTAAAGTCGGCTTTTTAGCTTTTTGGATATTTTGACTTTTTGAGAATTTTTGGCTTAAAGTCCAAAAAGTCAAAAAGTCAAAAGTCTCGTTTTTTAACTCCCAGCTTTTTACCCTATTGGTTTTTTGGATTTTTTGGCTTTTTTGATGACAATTTTCAATTTTACCTTTTGACTTTTTAGCTTTTTGATTTTTTAGCTCTTTGACTTTTTAGCTTTTTGCTTTTTTAAAGGGCAATTTTGAAATTTTATATCCGGTTTATTTGGCTTTTTAGTAGCTTAAAGATCACTAATTTTTCAATCAAACGAACTTTTAGTATTTTGACTTAAAATAACTTAAAACTAAAAAGCCACCGTAAAGCCAAATTGCTAAACTAACACTTAGGTTTCAGTTGGTTCTAAATCCGGCCCATTTTAGTTCTTATATAAATTATCTCCGACACTACACTATCTTTAACCCAAAAGCTATGGGAGCCTGAGAAGAAATTAGTTTGTTAACCCTGAATCTTTTTTCTTTTGTGGCAATAAAAACTATGCAGCTTTATTTTATTCTAAATCACGTCCTTAAAATAATTTCTTAGCACCAGTAATTAGCACACGCATGCATGTACATGTGTGTATTTAAAAATTAAGACAGTTTAAAAAAATTAAATAGTATAATAGTTCAATTTTAGCATAATGATTTAATTTTTAAATTGTGAATTGTTAAAATTTTAAAATTATGTAATGAAAAAAAAGTTTGATGAGTTTTTTTGGACAAAATAAAAGATTTGCACAATTTTAAATTTGATGTAATATCAAGGGTATTTTTGGTATCAAAAAAATCCACACGGCCTCATTTTAAATGAACATTAAATGAGTATAGGTGTGGTTTTATTTTATTTATTGATATACAAACTAATATGTCTATGTTTAGAGTGTTAAACTAGATTAGTATAGATTTGATATCTTAATACTAGTAGTCTTAGAATATTAAATTTTTCGAATTAAATGTCCCAACTTTAGTCAAGTGTTTTGTTTGTTTACTCAATGAGATAACTACTTATCATATTCAACTTAATCAAGTTTAATTTGTTTGTTTTTATAAAGATTACATAAGATAAATAATTTGATAAAAAAAAATGTTCATTGAATAATTTGGCATTTTTAATCCTATTCATGTGTTCTTTGGGCATCACCGACAAGATTATATTTTTTGATTAAAAGATAAAAAGAACTTATCAAAAACAAAATTAACTATAAAAATTTAATTTATTGGCTTCTTTTCATTAAAATATCTTAACTTTCTTGATTCATCTCCAAAAAATAATTTTAAAAAATAAGAAATCTTGATCAAATAATTTTAAAAAGTTTATTAAAAAAATAAAATGGGCCAATAGACTATTATCCTAAACAGAAGTTGATTTGAAAATTTTGGATAATCAAACAAACTTTTTTAAAAAATAAATAGTACTTATCAAATCGTTAGGGTTGGAATGTTTTGAAGCGACTTGATTTTTTTTCGATTTAAAATTTTTGAAAAACAAAAAAAATTGAAAATCATTTTTAAAACTATTTTTGAGAAACAGTAGAAGAACAGATCTTTCTTAGATACTACCCATAAGGCCTTTTCGAATTTTTAAAACTCGTTTTCTCAAAAAAATATTAAATATACAACCTATCATTTTATTTTTTAGTTTCCAAAAGTAAAAAGTAAAAAGTAAAACAAAAAATTAGTCATAGGTTCTTAAAGTAGCGGTAATTTTATTTTTCATCCGCCAACAAAATTTTTAACGCGCGAGATCCAATTGAACCCTAGAACAAATAAATTTATCTGTGCATTTTTAAAATATGTATAAAGCACACAAATAAATTTATATGTCTTGCATAAATAAGTATACAGATAAATTTATCTGTGTGCTTTATAAGTGTTTTGAAAAGGCACACAGATAAATTTATCTGTGTGCTTTATACGTATTTTAAAAAGGTACAATATTTTTTATACAGATAAATTTATTTGTCTGTTTATTTATACAAGACAGATAAATTTATCCGTGTACTTGATATATGCTTTAAAAATGTACAGATAAATAATAGAGATAAGAATACAGATAAATTTATCTGTATAAAGAATACAGATAAATTTATCTGTGTGTGTTAAATTTATCTGTGTCGTAGGCGATTGAATCTCGCGCTAAAAATTTTGTTGGTGAATCTTGAGCGCTAAAACTTATTTTTTTGAATCTTTACCTAAAAACCTCAAAGTGAAAACCCAAATACGTAAAAATAAAGAAAACAAAATAACACAATTCCAAAGGAGTCTAATTTCAATTGTTTTGTCTTTTCCTTACCAAAAAAAACAAAAAGAAATATGGTGTAAGAGCATCTCCAACAGGTTCTCTACAGGAGACCTGTTGGCTAAAGTAATTAGTCTAATTCATTTTTATCTTTATCAATAGATTTTTTATCTGACTAATTATTATAGAAAAATCATTTTTTGCTAGTTATAGTTAGCAAACTATATTTGCTTTTTATATAATAGCTAATCAGATAGAAAATTTGTTAGAGATGGTAAAAATGAATTAAGCTAACTATTTTAGCTAACATGCTTTATATAGAAAGTTTGTTGGGAATGCTTTAATCCAAATAAATAGCAAAAATAGAGAGTAGTATTGCAATGTATATATAAAAAAATAGCTAGCTAAAATAAAAATTATACCTTTGTTATACTTTGGTTAACAATTTTAAAAAAAGGTGTTGGAGATTGTAGGGACCCGACCTCTTTTTAATTTTAAGCGTTCAATTGAACCTTATGGATTAATGCTTAATTATGGAAAAAGATTAAAATGTGATCAAGATAATGATTGTTGATGATAATTATGTGTTTATCTATGCATGAAAATAATTGTTGTGGGTTATTTGAATGAGCCTTGAGGCGTCGGAACAAAATATTTGGAACAAGATTAGTTATGTACTCTGTTTTTTATGTTTTGGTTTTTAAGTGCTGGGTGAGGCAGTGGGTAGTATGCTATTGCCATAAGCATGGCTGCGCTAGAGCGCAATTACCACTGCTAAGCATATAGACATCACTTTGTGTGCTATTGCCCTGTTCGTCTTAGGTATCTCCGATCATACTTTTAAAATTTTTATTAAATGACTTTAAAATAACTAAAAATAATTTTAGGGAATAATTTTTTTACTTGTGACTCCAACCGTACTTTTTATTTTATAGAGTCGTAAATTTTTTACCATTTTATTAAATAAAAAATATAATAAATTATTTTTTAAAAAATTCAAAACATAATAATTTTTATGTAAAAAAAAATTAGTCTCTATTTGTAAAACAAAATTTATTCATATCTCATTTTCAACTTAATCTATTAAATATATACCTATAAACATTTTATATACAATATATATATATATATATATATATATATATATATAGTGTAATATATATTATTAAAGTAAAATGGGGAG
>JAULJZ010171941.1:0-48847 GCA_032270985.1 Heliamphora pulchella
ATCCCGCTCAATACACTCCAAGTGTACTAACACATCGAGCTCGAACATCGAATTCCCAAAACCTGAATTCGACCCATTCGACCAAGCTAAGACCAGTTACTATAACGATGTACTACAATTGTACCAATGGAATATCCGGGTCCATTGCGATTGTGAGCCTTCCTATATAATCTATCAGAACCTATGACCCGATCTTCCGTGCAACATGCACTGAGTCAAATACTAGACAGAATATACGAACTATGCATTCATTTGTCACAAATATAAATATAAAACTAAGAATGCAAAAACATCTCAAATGTTTCTCATTAATATACCAGGGATCAAGAATAAAACCTAAAAAGTATGACTTTTCAGTATACATTCCTAACATCTTCACAGTAGAACAACAGGTGCGTATGAGTTTTATGCTTGTCCGAGTTTCGCTGAGGCTCGTTTGGTTTGGTTTAAGGCTAGAAAACCAGTTTTACGCCAAAAAATAAACTACCCTGAGGTTCGGTCGACTGGAGGGGTTGGCCTAGTTGACTGGACCGAGATTTTCTAGTTCGGTCGACTGAACTAGGGCGTTCGGTCGACTGGACCATGGCACTAGGCAATTTTCATGTTTCCAGTAGGCTATTCAGTCGACTGGAGTCGGGGTCCAATCGACTAAACTGTGGATTTTGGCAGATTTTGGAGTTTTTCTATAAATATCAGGCTTGGAGATATTTTGGAAAAGAATACTTCTAAGCTAAGTTTTAGTTCTCTCTGCCTTCTCTCTAGATTTCTGAGGGCCCGGGGCTCGGTCTTCAGCAATCCGACAGTGGATCCTCGATGTTGGTGCCAGGGTCTTCGTATATATTCGGATAAATTTCTATTTCGTCGAGGTTCGATTTTTGAGGCTTTGAGTTTTGACTCGCCGAGGTAGGATTCTAGACCCTACTACTGTATAACGGCTTTATGTGTAATTATACGTGTTTTCACCGGGTGAAAAATACATCAAATGTGATTTTCATGTATAAACCTTGGTTTTTGGGTAAAAGTGGGTTTTTACGCCTTTTCTTGGTTGTGTACATGATTCGGGGGTGTTGACATCTGTGATTTTCAAAAGGAGGTTTGAAAATCGTGATTTGTGAAATCGGGTGAAAAACGTCTTTTGGAGGTTTAGAGTTAACCCGCGAGGTTGAGACTCACCTTTTAAACGTTTTGTTGAAAATGGTTTTAGATCTCTACTTTTATGGATTGGATATCTTTTATACATGCGTTGTATAAACTATTTTTGGATTTTTCATGGTTGAGTTACGGTGGATTTTTAAATGTTCTCCATAGATGTACTGTGACAGTGGTTGTGTTGAGTTGGGCTTCCATTGCTCCTCAGTGTAAGTCCAGAAAGGTGCACTGTACCTTCGGGTTAGTCCCCGTAAATTGTGTGATTGGGTGCATTGTACCATCGAGCTCAGGTCCCGTAAATTAAGCAGCAGTTGCTCTGTACCTTCGGGCTAGTTCCCGTATATTGAGTGGTTTGTTTGCCTTCGTTAATGGCGTTATTGTTGTGACTCCGTCTAGAGCTTGTCATTATTAAACCTACGGGTCGAGGGTAATGGACGAGAGTCTATGTTTTTACCTTTGTCGGTGTGGCAGAGTCGGTACATAGGATTATATTTTATCTTTCTCCTCAGTTGTGTGGCTTGAGTCGAGCTTACTGTTTATTTACAGCTTTCCCTTAACTGTAGTATGATATCTATTAGGATTATATGCATGGTTTGAAGGATGAAAAAATGTGGGATTTTATGAGATAAAACCTTTTGAGACTCATGGAAGTCTAATGGAAAACTGATGATTTTTTAGAGAAAACCCTTTTTGGCTCCTGTGGTTGAGCCCGTGTGTGTATAATTGCATAGCCTATTTTACAGCTTTACTGTCTACTTTCTATTGCACTTCGGCTCACGGTGTGGGATTTTGCTGTAAAACCTTTTCAGGCGAGCACGAGGAGTTGATCTAGTTGCAGAGGTGATGGAAGACTTGCTGTAATTTTTCCTTTTATTTTGACATGTACTTTTACATGTAACGCCTGTGATGGCTAGTTTATACGTCTTTGGGCAATATGCTTATTCTTATATGAGATGCATGTTTTCAGTTTATGAGAGTAAACTGTGGAAATTTTTATCCAAATGATGTATATTTTTGGAGTTAAGGGTTTTTCAACTACAAATCTTATTTTCTCAAACTGTCTTTTGGTGGGCTTTCGCGTGACCATGATGTTAGGGCGTGACAACTTGGTATCAGAGCTCTGGGTTCGAATACCTATGAGCTGTGGAAATAGGGTGTGTTACCTTGTGAGGGTGTGTGTGTGCTTGGTTGCCTGTGCTTGGAATATGAACATGTTGATGTCGTGTATATGTGAGCATGGAAGTTGGACCTTATGATTGATTAGTCTTACCTTCGGGCGTTTAGACTAATAGACTTGGGAGCCAAATTAGAACCGCGTTTCATGGACGTGATTTCTAGCAGGGAATCTAAGTAGGTTATCCAAAGTGACGCGTTATTCTTGTTGGTTCTCCTCGGTATCGGTGTTTTGTTAGCATGATTATGTGGTATGTGGTAGAAGTAACATGATAGTTCGACCTTAGGTTGTCGTGCTTCATGCTTTCTTCATATATGACCTGTACACCCTTAGAGATGACGAGACCGTGGTTTGGGTCTGGGATGTGCGACTCGATTGCAATGGTTGCAGTAATTGTAGCAGAGACAGGGTTATGGGATGAGCATCGATCGCTGGATATATTGTGGAACTCATCAGTGAGTTAGGTTCAGCCGTGTGAGGTTGGCCTCGGTTGGCAAATCGTTGGTTGTTTGAGCAGAGTTTTGTTCAGGTATAGTCGAAGTATGGTTGATGGCTTTGACTTGGGTAGCTGACTCCTCTCGAGAGTTGCAGTTGTATTCGGGTAATGAGGTATCGGAGACCCCGAGAATCAGTCGTTATGACTAGATTAGTGGAAGATCTGAGGAGCGTGGTAATCCCTTTTGGGGTTTTGATGTACATGATTTTGGTCATGTGATGGATTAGATACGTCGTGAGCCATGCTATGTCTTAAGCTGTGTACTCGGGACGGGATATAGGCGGGAACATAGTGGATGGGAGCGTAGAGATCTTTGGCCGAGCGTATGTTGAAATAGCAGAATGTGTGGTTCTGGAGATATTTCTTGGTAGTTAGGATATCGATGGTGGTCAGCATGATGTTGTTAGTAGTCTGAGTAGTCGATGACCTTAGACGTTGTGTACCTTTTGAGGTTTGAAAATTGAGTTCCGAGTGAGTGAGCTCAAGGATATGGGAATGAGTATGAATTGTAGTTATGCTGGGAAGAGCACTGGTTATGGCTGTATAGGAATGTGTAAGGGCTCTTGCGATGAGTATCAGTTTTGTAAGATTCCCACGGGAATACAGGTTAGTGGTTTGGTCGATATCCTAGTGATTGGGAGATCGCGTTTGGGAACCGTATGAGGTTCATGTGGTTGGTTTAGTGTTGAGATGACGTATCCCGGGTATGATATGTCTAGAGGTTGTTTGTATTCCACCTTAGGTTCAGAGATGGGTATGTTGTTCACCCATGGGAACGAAGTGTGGAGTGATGAGGTTTCGTCAATGGACCGTGTGGTTTGTCTGGCCTGGAGTGATGGGTGAGAAATCGTAGGGTACGATGCCTGTTATCGATGTGTACTTTGAGAGCAAAAGTGCAGAAAGTGTCCGCATAGTTGTGAGAGTTATTAGTAACTCTGGACGAAAGGTCTCAGAATTGGGTTCCCTTTGTTTAACGCTGTGCCTTGAACAGTGAGGTCTTGGGCGCAATGGTATGTGTTGTACCAGGTATACGGATGGTTGGTGTTCATGCATGTGAATGAGGTCAGAGAGAGCTTGGTGTAGCGGATGACTTAAGTTGTGTGATTGGAGTTGACAACAGCTGTGTGATTGTAGCCGATGTGGCCTCGAGGTAGGACTTACAGAGTTCTTAGAGGATTAGTGTTGAGGAGCACTCCTAGTACGTTGAGGTTGGGTCATGGTTTCTTGCTGGCCTTTTTCCTTTCCTTTGGATGGAAGGAGAAAGAGAGTTTTCTTGTAGACGATTGTCTGGTGCGAGTTATTTTCATCTCGAGTGGACAGAGATGCCAGGTTTTTGATTGGTTCAGGTTTTGGTTGTATTCTAAGATTGTGGAATCTCAGTAGATCTATACCCATCTGTGACCCTTGGAGTTGTGACTCAGGGACTTGTATCGCCGTAATCAAGTGATTGTGGGTTTGATCCTTCGTGGTTTCAACGCAAGGTGCGAGACACTCTACATTCGAATGTTGGTGTGTGTGACTTGGGATTCGATTGCTCCCGTGGTTGGGGACCGTAAAGAACCGCATGACGAGGTTGGTATTATCCCGCGCTGAAAGACCATAAAGAAGTACGTACGAGTGTGCTAAATATGATAGGTCGTGGTAATCTAGTCGGTATGGCTCGTTTTGGATGGTGGTTGAACCGTCTAGATTGTGCTCCTTATGAGGTCGAGTCAGTAGACCAAGAATGCGTGCGCTTGTCCTTATTGATAAGGGAGTTGGTGTTGAGATGTAGAGTTCATTGTAGTGATCAGTTGAGAATCGTTGACCGTTGTGTGCGTGTGGTTGTGCTTCTAGCTCATGGTAGAGCGGTAATTTTGTCGGAGCAGTGCGGTTATGATAGGCATATGGAGGGTTTCTAATAGACTTTTGTGAGTCTGATTTAGGTTCTGCTTGAGGACTTGGAACTGCGAGTTCTTGGAGTCGAGGAGTGGTTGTTGACTGTGGTGAGTGTTGTGTTTTGGCATAACTATTGTTTGTGTGAATGGTGGTTCCGAGAGTGTGATAAAGTATGGACTAGGAAGGATATGACATTTAAAAAGCCTTGGTGGGCATAGCCTATTTGACCCGACACGATTGTTTGGTTGGGAACGGAGGAGCTGTGATGAGTTCTGGATGTGAGAAAATTGCTAAGTGTAAGATGCAAGTCTTGGTTGGTGTCTTGGGTTTCAAAGTTTGCTATTGTGAATTTAAGAAATTGATGTATGTGTTCTGCGTTGGAGTTAATGCTATATGTCAGTCGACCTGTTCGCTTGGCCAGATCACGGGAAGCATGTTTGATTTGTCAGACGATGGAGATCATGTTTGATTTGAGGTTGATCTGTAGCCTTGGTATTATTGATCTGATGGCGCAACGTTGAGTTGTGAAGGTTGTTGGATACTTGTAAGATGTTCTATTTACGTGACGTGCTTGGTCGAGTGATTCGCTGGAGTCAGATGACTTCGTGGTTGTGATGCCAAATCGGTTTTCGATTGTGTGAAACCTTATCCTAGACATTGGTGTTCCACATGATGTTTCTCCTGGGTGAGAATTGTGGTTCGTGATGGAAGTCTGAGTAGAGGATGAAGGTTTGAGGGTTGAGAGTTTGCAGAGATCTGTTCTTTGGTGTTCTAGTGAGTTAAGTGAACTTCTCTCTGGAATTGGGTGTTGTGTTGTTGCTTGTGGATAGGTGTCATGACAGCTTCAATAATGGAGATATTGGCATTTGTAGGGTGATGATGTGGTATCAAAGTCGATGGTCATCTGGTGATCGTCAGGACTTGCATAAGGTTTGTGTGCAGTGTGTGTGACTTCGTGTGACCGATGCCAGGGCTTGACGTCGTGTGTTTGGACTTGTGGAGATGGTCCTTGGGGAGCATGGTGAGATGTGATTGAGCCAGTATGTGGCAATGAGGATGAGAGTGATAGTCTCTGTGTTCGAGCATGGAGCATGTTTGTGATCGAGTACCGTGGTGAATTGGTCTCTTGCTTTGCGTTTGTCGTCGGAGTGGTTTGAGTTCGGTGGGAGTTGTGTTTCGAGGTTTGGCAGCGTGAGCTAGATCTTGATTCTCTATTTCATAGATGTCTCCTGGATGTTGGTAGTGTCAGTGGAGCTTGTTGTGGGATCAGTCTGTATGGAGGTTGATTTTTCACGCCATGTTTGCCTTGTGTGACGACGATTGTGTATTAGTCTTGTGACGGTGATTTTTAGGGTTTCAGTTGCGAAGGCATGTTTACTGTTGTACAGTTTTGTTGGGATTGCATATGAGATTGTTGATGGTTACGAGCTGGTGTTTGGCTTGAGTTTCGCTGTTGAATTTCGGGGACGAAATTTCCTTAAGAGGGGGAGAGTTGTGAGACCCTGACCTATTTTATTTTTGGAATAATTTCAGGATTGATGGAGTTAGAGTTAATCTTTGACCTCAGGCGTTGGGGTTTGTGCTTCTTCACAGTAGAATAACAGGTGCGTATGAGTTTTATGCTTGTTCGAGTTCTGCTGAGGCTCGTTTGGTTGGTTTAAGGCTAGAAAACCAGTTTTATGCAGAAAAACAAATTTCCCTGAGGTTCGGTCGACTAGAGGGGTTGGCCCAGTCGACTGGACTGAGATTTTCTAGTTCGGTCGACTGAACTAGGGTGTTCGGTCGACTGAACCATGGCGCTGGGCAATTTTCATGTTTCCAGTAGGCTGTTCAGTTGACTGGAGTGGGGGTCCAGTCGACTGAACTATGGATTTTGGCGAATTTTGGAGTTTTTCTATATATATCAGGCTTGGAGAAATTTTGGAAAAGATTACTTCTAAGCTAAGTTTCAGTTCTCTCTGCCTTCTCTCTAGATTTCTGAGGGCCCGAGGCTCGGTCTTCAGCAATTCGATAGTGGATCCTCGATGTTGGTGCTGGAGGCTTCGTATATATCTGGACAAATTTCTGTTTCGTCAAGGTTTGATTTTTGAGGCGTCAAGTTTTGACTTGTCGAGGTAGGATTCTAGACCCTACTACGATACAACGGCTTTATGTGTAATTATACATGTTTTTACCGTGTAAAAAATACATCAAATGTGATTTTCATGTCTAAACCTTAGTTTTTGGGTAAAAGTGAATTTTTACGGCTTTTCTTGGTTGTGTACATGATTCGGGTGTGTTGACATTCGTGGTTTTCAAAAGAAGGTTTGAAAACGGTGATTTGTGAAATCGGGTGAAAAATGTCTTTTTGAGGTTTAGAGTTAACCCGCGGGGTTGAGACTCACCTTTTAAACGTTTTGTTGAAAATAGTTTTAGATCTCTGTTTTTATGGATTGGATCTCTATTATACATGTGTTGTATAAACTGTTTTCGGCTTTTTGGTAGTTGAGCTACGGTGGATTTTTAAATGTTCTCCATAGATGTATCGCGACAGTGGCTGTGTTGAGTTGGGCTTCCATTACTCCTCGGTATAAGTCCGAAAACGTGCGCAGCAGGTGCTCTGTACCTTCGGGTTAGTCCTCGTAAATTGACTGTGATTGGGTGCTTTGTACCGCCGGGCTCAAGTCTCGTAAATTATGCAGCAGGTGCTCTGTACCTTCGGGCTAGTTCCTGTAAATTGAGTGGTTCGGTTGCCTCCGTTAATGGTGTTATTGTTGTGACTCCGTATAGAGCTTGTCATTACTAAACCTACGGGTCGAGGGTAATTGACGAGAGTCTATAGTTGTTACCTTTGTCGGTATGGCAGAGTCGGTACATAGGATTACATTTTATCTTTCTCCTCAGTTGTGTGGCCTGAGTCGAGCTTACTGTTTATTTACAGCTTTTCCTTAACTGTGGCATGATATCTGTTAGGATGATATGCATAGTTTGAAGGATGAGAAAATATGGGGTTTTATGAGATAAAATCTTTTGAGACTCGTGGTAGTCTGATAGAAAACTGATGGTTTTTTAGAGAAAAACCTTTTTGGCTCTTGTGGTTGAGCCCGCGTGTGTGTAATTACATATCTTGCTTTACAACTTTACTGTCTACTTTCTACTGGGCTTTGGCTCACGGTGTGGGATTTTGCTGTAAAACCTTTTCAGGTGAGCACGAGGAGTTGACCTAGTTGCAGAGGTGATGGAAGACTTGCTGTAGTTTTCCTTTTTATTTTGACATGTACTTTTACATGTAACGCCTGTGATGGCTGGTTAGTACGCCTTTGGGCGATATGCTTATTCATGTATGAGATGCATGTTTTCAGTTTATGAGAGTGAACAGTGGGGATTTTTATCCAAATGATGTATATTTTTGGAGTTAAGGGTTTTTCAACTACAAATCTTATTTTCTCAAACTGTCTTTTGGTGGGCTTTCGCGTAACCCTGATGTTAGGGCGTGACAACAAGAAAATCACATAATCCTGAAAAGTAATTATCGATCCTAAAATAATGGGTCTAAGAAGCTATATGCAACAGGAAAAGACTGGTAAATCTACACTCAGTGTACCTTTTGAATAAAGTCAAGAATATACCTCTTAATGCTAAGAATAGTGCAAGGCATGGTCAAATGGTATGCAATAATTTTTTTTGCCACATCTATGGGAGCATGTGGTTAGAAAGCTTACTAGCTTCCCCGACATAGCCTCATGACAGTAAACTGACCAAGGTATCGAGTGGGCAAAATGGGGGTTTGAGAATCAAGCACACAAGTATGCACAATACAAATGTGAATACCAATGAAAAGTTTACAACAAGTACCATTGACATTTCAAGTTAAGCCCTCTATTGATTTTTTTTTTTTTTTTTAAAATCAGTCCCTAACGGAGTCGCTAGAAAAACCGCAGGCATTTTCAGGAAGACAGTGCGTTGAATATCTATTGTTTTTAGAAAAATTCTATTTTCTTTTTAAAACAAGAAAATCCAAGATATCCGAGCATATTTTTAAAAAAAATAAAGTCGTCACTTGATTTTTGAGAAAAACAAGAAAAACAAAAAGAAAGCTACTGGTCCTTTTTAATTGTAACCAAAGAAAAAGAGGGTTCGGGGGTTAAGGTACTAAAAGAGAATGTGTTAGGCATCCTTTTCACCCAACCGTAAGGTTGGTCTCTACTTTGTCAATAGTGGTTCTTATAATAAACTTTTCAAATGTAACATATAATGAATAGAAGGTTAAAGTGAGTTCATACAGAAGCAAACAAAGAAAAAATCTTACCTACAATCCTAAGGGTCATGCAACTTAGTTATCATTTCTAAACATGCCACACGTATCATTTGAGCAAAGCAAAGCGAAAAACATGTGATGAAAGGTCAAAATAAAATAAGAAAAGGCTTAGGGGTCATGCAATACAGTTTTTATTTCTAACATGATATATACATGTTGTACTGTACAAAAAGAACAGAAGAGATTCGAGAACTGTTTTCAAGCTACTGGATATATAAAAAACTCATGGTCGTAGCAACCAATATTGCGGCTGTGACAAATATGGGGTTATCGCAAGAAAATGAGATGCAACAAGTCACGGTCGTGACAACCAAAGGTTACGGCTAAGGTATTTTTGAGGTCCAGAAGGGTATTCAACATGCAAAGCCCAAAAGAAGCTCAAATGAATGGGATGCACAGGATGGAGAGCATAACCCACTTTATCAAGGTTAGATCTATCATTCTTCATCTCCTATAATAACATTTATCTAGAAACGGAATATTCAAAACATTAAGAATAGATAATATAAGGCTTAAAATACAGTTTTCATGCTACTGGTCGCATAAAAAGTTCACGGCCATAGAAACAGAATGTTGCGGCCGTGACAAAAATAAGGATAAAAGTTGCGGCCAAAAGCAAATTAGTGCGACCGTCAGGTTTTTAAAATCACAGAGACTTTTTCATATGTCCAGTGTGCCAGTGAATACGAAAATAGATTGAGATATACTGTTCTATGCAATACAGTAAGTTATAGACATACTGTTTAGGAAAAGAACTTATATGAACATGCTTTAATACAAATAGATTAAA
The DNA here is from genome assembly GCA_032270985.1 of Heliamphora pulchella. Taxonomy (NCBI): domain Eukaryota; kingdom Viridiplantae; phylum Streptophyta; class Magnoliopsida; order Ericales; family Sarraceniaceae; genus Heliamphora; species Heliamphora pulchella. Next base: position 9,785 of record JAULJZ010171941.1, read on the forward strand.
TAGGAGGAATGAAATAACGAATAGAACCTTAACTGTGACACCCTCGGGAGAGAGAATGTGAGGGTTTAAAGAAATGTCATGGTTTTCCTAAGGTTATCTCGTATAGATAAATACCATGAATGCCCTCTCGGATGTGAGATTCGAATATCGCTAAGTGGTCCGTACTCCAAGGCCTCACCAATGCAAGTAAAGTCACGAACGAGGTTTGAGAGTATCAGGGGTAAGAGTATCGAGTGTATCGGAATATCGGGCGGGAATCAAATTTGGCAGAGTATCGGTGTCCAAGTCTTACTCTTTTTGTTTTATGTGGAAAAATGGCGTCTATTTATAGGTAAGGAGGTAACATAGACATCATCTAGAATGCTACCACCTATCCAAAAATGTATAAAACTCATGGCCGTGACCTGTATTGTACGAACAGTGCAGGACGCATCATTCATTTGTACAAACGGTGTAGGTCGTGACTTTCAAAAGTCGAGACTATGTTTAGGGTTCAAAAAGGTAGCAGCCGTGATAAAAGAAAGTCGCGACCTGTTTTAGGATCACAAAAAGGTGGCAACCATGAAAGTAAGGACATGGCCTGTTGTAGGGTTTTGAAAAAGGTGGTGGCTTGATGTTGTGGCATCAAGGTTTTTTATGGCTCTTTGGATTTTGAACCAAATTTCTGACTTTACTTGCTTGGGAGTATCCTTGAGTACAATTCCCATGTTTTCGTCATTGGAGAGCATTCGAGGCGGGTGCATAAGATTCGGCTTGGTGGTCCCTTATTTTATTTGATCGAAAAGGTGACGAGAGTAGGGTGAGGGCATAGATATATTAAAGATAATTAATAAATTATTAAAATAATTATACTAATAAGAGTTAAAAATAATATGGTAAATGAAAAGAAAATGATTGATGAACAATTAAAATTCAAATGAAGAAAGATAAAAAATAGATGATAAAATGGGACATCTATGTAATATTTTTATATTTTAGTAGTATTATATTTATAAAACTAAATTTTATATATAGATTATAAATAAAAAAATATTTAGTTTATATAATCAAGGACGAGGTGAGAAAAATCGAGACAAAAGAAGCAAATACCATCCATGCCCAATTTGTTATTGTGAGACCCTGTACCGCTTTATTTTTTATATATATAAATGATGACGTGTTTCCTTCGTGTTATGTGTTCGATGCATGGTTAATGCTTTGAAGTTGTAGAACAACATGTATAGGTGTGTTTTATGCTTTCTTGGACCATGTTTAGGCTTGTTTGGTTGGCCTTTAGACAGAAAAATCGAGATTAAAACAATTGGCTGTGACACCTTGGGTTCGGTCGACTGGACTGGTATGTTTGGTCGACTGAACGATTTTTCTTGAGTTCAGTCGACTGAACCGAAGGGTTCGATCGACTGAACTGGGCAGTAGTACGTTTTTCGAGCAGTTTCAGTCGACTGAACTGCCTTTTTGCCGAGCCTATAAGTATTCCAGTGGGCTAGAATGTTTGGGAAAGCTTATTTCTTTCTCTCTCTATGCCTTCTCTCTACATTTTTGACTCGCCCGAACCTAGTTTTCGACGATCAGCTTGTGGATCCTTGCTATTCGCGCTGCTAGCTTCGTGTTCGACCGATCAGATTCCTATTTTGACGTGGTTCGAATTTTGGAGGCTTTGAGTTTCGACTCGCCGAGGTAGGATTCTAGACCATACTGCTGTATTAGGGTGTTATATGTAATTGTATGCTTTTTCATCGGTAAAAAATGCATCAAATGTTATATTTGTGTTTAAACCTTGCTTTTCAGGTAAAAAGCATATTTTTCGCTTTTCTTGGTTTAGTATAGCTTATGACATGTGGACGTCTGGTTTTCAAAGGTTGTTTTAAAAACGGTGATTTTTGTTGAAAAATGATGGTTTTAATTGAAATCTAAGCATTTTATGTTTTGGAGGTTTGGAGCTCACCTTCGGAGTTGAATCTCAGTTTTTGAGCGTTTCGTTGAAAACGGAGAAAAATATTTTGAAAATATTTTGTTGATCTCCATATTGCTGGATGGATCTGTATATACATGTATAATGTATATTTGTGAACTGCTTACGATTTTTAAAAGATTATCTAGATGTACTGGGATGACGGGTATTTGGCACGAGTTGCCCTCGGTGAAAGTCCAGAAACGTGTGCAGAGTAGGTACCTATGTTATCCTTCGAGGTAATTCCCGTAAAGAAGGTCGGTTGGGTGCTTTTATGCCTCGGGTTGTCGCCTGTAAAGTCAGCATTTACGTCATGGTGCTCCATTTAAAACTTGTCATTACCTAGCGAGTTTTAAACGGCTAGGGTCTAGGGTAATGGACAGAAATCTATAGTTGTTACCTCTATTCCCTTGTGATGGAGTCGGTACATAAGATCATAATCTTCTTCTTTTTCCACGATAGTACATTCTATGAAGGAACAATGTTTTAGTTACTGTTTTTCCTTAACTAAGGTTAGATATTTGCAATACATGATTTTTAGGATTAAAATTAGGGTTTTATGTTAATAAAACCGTTTTAGGAGGATCGTGTTGGCCTAATGGGAAAACTTGTGGGTTTTTTGATGAAAAATCTTTTGGTTTTGTTTGTGGTTGAGTTAGCTCCCACTATATGATTGCATATCGGAGTAAAAATAACATTCCAAAGTAGACTAAAATGACAACAAACAAATTGGACAGATTTTAATATTGAATCATGAAATTAATCATTACTTGCGATTGTGGACACTTTTAACCTTCATTTTTTAAGTACCAGTCGATCTTGAAACTCAAGTGACTACCCTGTCAATCATCGAAGGAAATGTTGGCCAGATAATTTTTATTGGAAGCATGATTAAGTTGTGCCTAGCCAAATCTGCTCCTTTTTCCCTATTGTAGAAAAGATATCCCTTCACCTGCTTTAAAAACGACTAATATGAAATATGGGATGCTGCGGGTAACACTTGAGTTTCAACTCCCTTTTCTTGTCTCACTTTTCCCTCGTCCCTTGCCTCCTTAGAAAAATTCCATAGGACATTACCCACAGGACCATAAGGAAGTTAAACTTTGAAATCGAAACCCTAAATGGACCTATGACTGGGCATTGGCTATGAGATTTTTGCCCTTTTAAGGGAATAATGGAAGAGATTCAGTACCTGTGAAACCTGTTGACGACAACTGCGGGTTACGCGACGGCTGTTGACGACGACGGCGGGTTGCGCGACAATGGTGGCTTGCGGGTACGGCATGATTGGTGAGCGCTGGATGAGTATTGAAATCGAGATCGAGAGAGGGGAAAACTTAAGGCTGGAAAAGAAACCTATCAAAGAGAAGATGAAGTTAAGAAGGCGCTGAGAAGAAGGAAGTTCGAGACCTATCGCGCACGTAAGGGTTGGTGTTAAATGAAACAATCTCAGTTCTAAAAAACTGAGATCTTTATTGTTTTTATAATAACATATCATCTGAGTTTTAACTAAAACCGTGACGGAATGTATTTTAAATCAATCTCATTTTTAATAAAACCGAGATCTTTATTGTTTTTACAATAAATATCATCTCAGTTCTACCAAAAATCGAGATTAAAAATCATTTATATTTTTTTTAATTACGTTTTAACAGAAATTGAGATTTTTTATTTTTTAAAGCGAAATTTTTAACTATTATTGTAGTAGTGTGCTCTCTCTCTCTCTCTCCATATGTCATTTTTTTGTTTCTTTAACGCTCTTGGTACTTTTTTTAACTGCGTCCCAAATGTGGCCCAAAAGTATTAGGAAGCTCTTTTCTGGCCCAGTATGGGATTCTAAAAAGCTTGAATTTTATGAATTTTAAGAATTTTAGCTTCTTTAGAGAAAATAAGAATAAAAAAGTTCGATTATTTAGAATAATTTTTTATAATAGCTCTTTGGTTTTTTACTTTTTATTAAAATGCCTAATATATTTTTTGTTTTTAAGTTATAGAGTTTAGGATATTAATTCGACTTTTTTTTTTATTTTTGCAAGGAGAATGACTTTTGTAATAAAAAATTAACTTTTAAGTGAAACGAAACATGGTCTCTCTATCTCCTTAACTTTTTAGACTGATTGCTTATTTATTTAGTTTATATTATTTGCTTTTATTTTTAGTAAAAAAATTACTTTTAGTTATTTTTTATACTTTGAATTCATCTAGTTGAGCCCAACTAGAAAAGTAGAACTTTAACCTTTTTTTTTTCAAAAATAAAATAAATTAAAATAAATTAAAATAAACTAATAAGCTATATATATTTCTATTTGCTTGTTTTTGTCTTTATTGTATTTTTCATTGTTTGTTAAACTTTTTTTTCTTGAATTTCTCTTGTCTAAAACAAACTATAAATATAAAAAGATTATGACCAAAATAATTAAAAAATTAAAAAAAACAAATTATTTACTTTGAGCACATTTGCCACAAAGACACAGCCCTCCATTTGTTAAGTCACATCAAATCTCATATGAAAAATGTGTTTGGGTATTTTTTATTTTAGATTGAAAAAGTCTAAATAAACAGATTTCAATCACATATTAATATTTCTTATCAATAAGAACATCTGTTATTTTTATTTTTCTAAATATATCATATTCTTATCGGTACGAATTAGTAATTTATGATTAGTTCTTTAGTTTAAATATGTGCATATAGTTTAATTGTTTAAGATTTTTAAGCAAACAAAGTCACCCATTGTTTAATATTTTTTTAATAATATTTAGTATGTATATTAAGATTTACACTCACAAATATACCATATACCATAAAGTTTGGTGGGACCCAGGCAAAGTTATATGGGATCCACTAAAACCTGAGAGTGTTTTAGTGTAATTGTTAGTGTAATAAGTCTCAGTGCATAGAGCAAATTTTTTTTTTTACTATAAAGTTAAACAGGCATGTAATAGTCCATATACCATGATAGGTGTTAAACTGTAAAGTTGTTTGAATTACGTGAATCGAATTTAGCTGGAACGAACCTCCGAATAATTTTCGTGATCTACACATAATAACAAATGTGAACTGACCGGCAACGAGTACCGAAAAGACACTATGATGATCAAGTTAGAAGTGGACTACAGAGAGAATATGTAGAGAAAACAAATGGACAGAGTTTTAGCTAAATGAAATGTTTTTTCATACCTCATTATTTGTGTTAGCCCAAGGGCATTTTAAAAAGAATTTTTTTGTGTCGACACCAATTGATAATTGAGTCGACACCTTAAGACAAAGCATGCTTGAAATTTCTCAAGTGTATCGATACCATTAAAGTTTCGGGTCGACACCTTAACTGCTTTGCTTGAGATGCTTCAGGAACTCAAATGAGTCGACACCACACAGGTTTGGGTCGACACCTCTAGTATTGGACCGGGATTTGACTTGTGTGGGCACCAAAGAGAAAAGTGTCGACACCAACGAAGAACTAAGTCGGCACGATCACTTGAAGAACCAAGCCCTAGATGTTTTGTGTCGACACCTGCGATAAAATTCAAATCTCGTGCTGGTTCCAACGGTATGATTTCAAAGCATTAATTGTCTACACCAACCTACCAACGGTCATTTACTTCAGATGGCTATACAAGGAGTTTAGTTTTCATAACTTCAAACTTCTGGACATTGTTCTATTACTTGAATTAAATGCTTAAAATCTTCAAAAAGCATTTACTACTCATTTACTCCTCCAGTCAATTCTCACATTCTCTTACTCATTTATTTTTAAAGTTCTGGAGTTAGTTTTTTTGTTTCTTTAACGCTCTTGGTGCCTAGTTCACACTTTCTCTCCATAATCTCATAAATTTTTTTATTACTTTAGTATCTGTCGTATTTGCTTGTGAAATTAAAAGGTTTTAAAAAAGATTTTTAAAATCGTTATTATTATTTTAAAATCTAATTCATCTCCCTCTTGAGTTGCTTAGAACTAACAATTTGGGTTTTATCCACCTTTTAAAGGAACTAAAAAGTGTACTTCTTCCTTAGAACTCATGATGGGTTGTTCCCATCTCAAACCTCACCCTGTAAATGGATAGGTCAGGCTCATATGGCCTAAATTGATTGTTGTACGGTGAATGTATCGTCTCAGTCTAATAGTCATTAATGCTTTCTGCTCGTCCATGTGAGGCCCTGATCTGCTTTCTTTTTCGGCGTTTTTTGACGCGCGTTTAGCATTTTTGCTTTAGCATATTTAAATACGTTTTGATGCATGATCAGGGTTAGATATGCATGATCAATGTTAGATATGCATGCAGGGCAGGTTTCTGGGGCCGTGGGACGCTGTGGTGCAAATTTCGAAAAGTTTCAAGAAAAAATATTTTGGAGGCCTATAAATATCTCGAGTTAGATATTTTCAGAATATATTTTCAAAACTTCTCCACTAAGTTTTTTTCATTTTTCTCTCTGCCTTCTCTCTAACTTCTCGGGGGCCCGGGGCTCGATTTTCAACGATCCAACAGCGGATCCTTAATATGGGCACGGTGGGCTACGTGTTCATCCGGACATAATTTCATTTCAACAAAGTTCGATTTTGCACGTAGATCGAGACGTCGAGTTTTTAACTCACCGAGGTAGGATCCTAGACTCTCATGTCTTATAAGGGTGCTACGTGTAATCGTGTGTGTTTTTATTGGTTAAAAATGCATGAAAAATCGATTGAAAGATCGGTTTTTTGGTTTAAAAGGGGTTTTGTGTGGCTTCGGTTGGGTGAACCAGGTTTTGAGGTTTTGAGGTTGGTGGTTCTTGATGTTTTGAGCTCGTGTATGTCCGTGGCTGTTAATAATATGTGGGTTGGTAGGTTTATTTGTGTTTTGAAGCATTATAGTGAGTGTTTGAGAGTTGTGAGGCTTAAAATAGAAAACAAGGGAAATGGGGGCTGTTCGGGGTGCTCGACGGGGCGCTTAAGCGCCATTTGCACACTCGAGCGGACTGGCTATGGCGTAGGTCTGTTTTGTTTCGATCATATTTTTCTCGTCCGGACTCGGAATTAGGTCGTTTTTGTGTTCAAATTGAAGCCCCAGAAATCTTCTTTTCAATGACACCTCTGTCACATTAAAATTCATTTTGTAGAAAAATTTATGATCAAAATAGTGAGGGTATGTTTGAATTTTTTAACCGTTTTTCACCCTTTTTTGGCCGAATGTTTGGGAAAAGCTTATTCTTCATCCTTGTTGGAACTTTTTATCAAATTTCTTGTTCCTTGGGAGTTTGTTGTGTTGTTTGGTGGTTAGGTCCTTGGTTTCCAATTTGTTCCTAATGATATTCAATTGATTGATTATGGGATTAATCGACTGAAGTACTGTTGGATTCTTTTTGGAGTTCAGTTGGTTGTGTGGTGGCTTCATTTGGGACATAGAGTTAAAAAAGTACCAAGAGCATTAAAGAAACCAAAAAAATGACATATGGAGAGAGAGAGAGAGAGAGAGAAAGAGTCTGGTGTAGAGAGTTGGAGATGTTTAGAGAACATTTGATGCAGGTGACTTCAGTTAGCCGTTGATTATAACTTTGAACCAAGCTAATAATCTAGGGGTTAGACCCGTCATTGAGATAGGACAATGGTGACTCTAGCCACTGGAAAAAGGCTTAATTGTTCATGTGAGAGTATTTTTCTTTATTATTTGTATGTAGTTAAAGAATAACTTAGTCTTTGTTACTTATTAACATTTCTTATATTTTGCTTTATATATATACATAAATATATATTTATGAAGGGAAACGGGCCAAGACTCGGACCCGTACCCATGTGGATACTCAGTAATGGCCCATGTGAAGAGTGAGTAGTTCGGCCCATATGAGGGATTTCAATGGGCCGACCTGACTGAGCTAAATGCCAGTGTGAGACCCGATTTCTTTTCTTTTGTAATATATTTATATATTCGATGTGTTTATTTGTGTTTCACTCATGTTGAACAACATATTTTATGTGTTTTACTGCTTTTTTGTAAAATGTGCGATAGGTTGTTTGTCCTTAAACGTTTTCGATGATGTTTGGTTGATGTTAGAGTTTTTCCTAGAAAAATTTTTCAAGTTTTGTTGGGTAGTGGCCATTCAGTCGACTGAATGGCTGAGTTCAGTCGACTGAGTTGATGCAGTGGAGATTTAGTCTATTGGGGTTGGGAGGTTAGTCGACTGACCTAAGGTGGTGGGGTGCTTTTGGATTTTTCAATTGTATTTCAGTCGACCGACTTGGTGGATTCAGTCGACTGAATCCCTATACGGGCTGAGACTATAAATATTCACCTTGAGTTAGATATTTTCCTAATCTTTCTTCGTAGCTAAGTTTCATTTTCTCTCTACCTTCTCTCTAGACTTCTGAGGGCCAAGGGCTTAGTTTTTGACGATCAGTTAATGGATTCTTGTTATCCACGCTGTGGGCTCCGCTTTCATCTAAACAGAATCTTGTTTCGACGAAGTTCAATTTTACACGTGGATCGAGGCTTCGAGTTTTTGACTCACCGGGGTAGGATCCTAGACTATGTTGTCTTTAAAGGGTGCTACGTGTAGTTGTATACTTTTTCACCGGTTAAAAATGCTTTAAATGCTATGTTTTATGTATAAACCATATTTTGCTCGGGTAAAAAGCATATTTTGCGCTTTTCTTAGTTTATTACATGTTGTGGTGAGAGGAACCTTTGGGGTTGGATTCACAGTGTTGTGTGAGTTTGGTGAGAAGAACCGTTTGGGTTAGACTTACGCGGGTATGTTTTGAATGTGATAATGAAAAAGAACCGAGCAGAGATCTTTGGATCTAGCAAGTTTGGGCACGAGTTACTCCACGGTGAAAGACCAGAATATTGCGTAGAATTGGGTGTCTCTGCCTGCTGGCTAGTTTATCGGAAAAGGAAACAGGTCGTGTCGGAAGTATAGAGCATCCAGTTACTTCACAGGCCTCGTGTGGCCTGGTGGTAGTAACGTGACAGGGTCTATATGCCCGTCCAACAGTGGTGCCTTCTTTTAAACCACGAGTTGGTAGAATCACATGGATGTGATGGTGGCGTATGTGTGTGTGTGTGTGTGCGCGCGCGCGTATGTGCGCGTTGGTTAACTTAGGTTTTATGAAGTAAAATCGTTTTGAGGCTTGTGTTAGCCTATTGGAAAAATTGATGGTTTTCAGGATGGAAATGCTTTGAGGCTCATGTGATTGAGTTAACTTTATATTATATGATTGCATATCATGCTTTTCGATTTTATATTATGTTTTTATTGGGCTTTGGCTCACGATGTGGGACTTGTTAAACCTTTTTCATGAAATGATGTGAATAATCTCAAGGAGTAGATCTAATGGTGCCCGTGGTGGCGAGTTGCGAAAGACTTCACTTAGTTTTCCTTTTGTATGCCTGTTTCTAAATGCGTGTTTTATACGCTTTAGGGCGATATAATGTATGCATGTTAGAACTAAACGTCTTCTGCTTATGAGAGATGAATTTTGGGTATTTGTTTTCAATTTCAAAAGTTGTATTTGATTGTTAAACAAACATATTTTGTTATAAAACTGGTGTATGGTGGACTTTTCACGTGACCTTGGATTTTGGGGCGTTACAAATTAGTATCAGAGTTCTGGGTTCGAATACCTAAGTACCATGGGAAAAGGGTGCATTACTGTGGCGTTGGATTTTAAGGATTTTTGGAAAATATTTTTTAAAAAAGGGATTCAAAAACGTTTGAAAAATATTTTAACACCTTGAAAACCAAATTTTGAAAATCACTTTTTATTGAAAATAGAGTTACCATTTAGTTTTTGAGAAAAACTAAGAAAAACAAAAATGGCTACTGATCTTGAAAACGTTAGACCAGAGAAAAGGGTTCAGAGGCTAAGATACGAATCGAAAAAGGTATTAGGCACCCCGTTCGCCCAACCGTAAGGTTGGCCTCTACTAATTATCATTGGTTCTTTAATAGAATTTTACAAATGCATACAAATAAAGAAGATGGAGGTAAAGAGAGAACATCCAAAATCAAATATGAAAAATACATAACATACGTACATAGCACTCTAAATTAAAGCAAATAAAAGAGATAAAATCCTTAACTCCTGTTGCATGAAATTTTTAACTAAAGAATACATGAAACACACCCGCATGCAATATTCATAAAAATAACATAATCTAGCATGGTTTGAATAAAATAGCAAAAATATACTAAAAAAATGCTAAAACTAACTAAACATGATTTGCTAATAAAATAACCTAAATTATTCTAAATACAAAATATTTTAAAGAAAGTAACCAAAATATGCATGTTATCAAAATAAACTAGATTGATATTAACATGAAAAAGAAATGCTAACTATAAAATAAACGAAAACTTACTTAACAACGAAATTTAAAAAAATGATTTTACAATAAAAGAGAATTTAAGGATTTAAAGGAAAAGAAAAAGGTCACAAAAGAAAAATAATGCTAAAATGAAAATGTTAGAAAATGTTTATTAGACTATTGAAAAAAAAACCTAACTATTTACACTTTAAAAGAAAATAAAGGAAAGAGGAAACAAAAAGGAAGAAAATTACAGTAATGGTAATGAAATGTAGCTTAAAAGATTTTTACGATTTTTATTAGTTTAATGATATGAAAGAAAATTATGACAAAAGAAAAAAAAAATAAAGCTAACAAAAATGAAAATAAAGTAAAAGAAAATGCTAAAAGAGGAAGCTACATTAACATTAAAAGAAAGCAAGAATGGAAAATAAAAGGTAGAAAATGAACACTAAAATAAATAAATAAAGTGGAACATTATTATTGAAGAAAAGAAAAAAAGTAGGACATTAGGAATGAAAATAAAGCTATCACGCTCAAAAACCCGGGATCCCGTGAAAATTCACCAAACATCCGTTTTATATAAAAAAAATAGTTTTTTATACATTGAAATTCGCCTGTTGAAACCAGAAAAACACCCAACAAAGTGTATCTCTCATAAATAAAAGACATACAGTTCCAACATGCATACAGTATATTACTTTACGGCTTACAAAACCTACCTTCAGGAACAGGCATACCAAAAAGAAAAACTATAAAAGTCTTCTGCCACCGCGGGCACCACCAAAGCTACTCCTCATCCGCATCATCACCTGAAAATAATTTTACAAAAAATTTCCACCCGTGAGTCGAAGCACAATAGAAACAAATAATAAGCTGTAAAGCAGGAATATGCAATCATATGGTGGGAGCGAACTCAACCACAAAACCAAAACAGGTTTTCCATCCAAAACCCTCATGTTTTTCCCATCAGACTACACAAGTCTCCCAAAACGGTTTCATTAACATAAAACCCTATTTTCATCATTCAAACCATGCGATGCAAATATAGCAAATAACCAACCATAGTTAAGGAAAAGCATAAATCAAAATCATCGTTTTCCTTACGGAATGTACCATCGTAGAAAAGAAGAAGAATATGGTCCTATGTATCGACTCCATCACAATGGGATAAAGGTAACAACTATAGACTCCTGCCCATTATCTAGTCCTGAATCATTTAAGACCTGCTAGGTAATGAAAAGATCTTTACAAAGCACCACGACGAACCACTTAATTTACGGGCGACAACCCGAGGGAACTAAGCACCCAACCGTCTCAATTTACGGGGACTAACCCGAAGGACCTGATTACCTACGCTGTGCACGTTTTTGGACTTACACTGAGGCAACTCGTGCCAAATACACGTCATCTCGGTACATCTAAATAATTTTCTAAAAACCGAACTGTAACATCAACTACAAAAACTTTTTTGCAAATATATATTATACATGTATATAGATCCATCCATCAACATGGAGATCAACCAACATTTCAAAATATTTTTTCCAAAAGCAGTTATACAACGCATGTATAAGCAAGAGATCCAATTCATGAAACCATGGAGATCAAACCAAAACATTTAAAAACATATTTTCATGCAAACGTTTTAGAAAGTGAGACTCAACCCCAAGGATTAGCTCCAAACCTCCAATAAACACATTTCTCCCAAAGTTTTCATAAAAACCTTCTTTGCAATCCATCCTTTGCCCAAGCAAACCACCTGAACCATCAAAACCAACACCAAGCACTCACACAGGGATTCAATCGACTTACCCTCCAGGTCCAGTCGACTGAACTCATGAGTTCAGTCGACTTAACTCACCCAGAAAATGTTTTTGAGCTACGGGTCCACTGATTTTTGCTTTCAAAACTCAAATCGAACCTCCAAACACCCAATCAAACACTCATCAAACACCCTCAAACATCAACACGCCTAAGCCTCGCACCACAACCTCGAAAAAAACCCCTCAAAATACACTTCCATCCACCAGAAACGCTGAAAAATAGTTTTAAATCAAAAATCAGATCTAAAACATAAAATCACATTTCGTGCGTTTTTAAATGGTAAAACAGCATAAGATTACATATAGTACCCTTATACAGCAGTAGAATCTGAGATCCTACCTTGTTAGGTCAAAAACTCGACACCTCGATCTACGTGCAAATCTGAATTTCGTCAAAATTAAATTCTATCCGGATGGATGCGTAGACCACGAAGCCAATAACAAGAATTGGCTGTTGGTCCATCGAAAACCAAGCCTCTGGCCCCCAAGAAGTTAGAGAGAAGGCAGAGAGAAAAGGGAAGAAACTTAGGAGTTAAGTTTTAAAAATATCTTTTGAAAATATCTAACTCAATATATTTATAGATCTCTAAAATATCTTTTTTTTAAATTTTTTGAAATTTGTACCATAACTCTCCGCGACCTTCGGGACCAACCCCGCATGCTTGAAATAATCAAAACATACATGAAAACTCATATAGGAATATCAAAGCAAAAATGCTAAAAAGGCGTCAAAATACCTAACATGCATATATATATCAAAATCAAACGGTACATGGGCTCACAAAAGCTATATTACAAGAAGAAAAAGAAGAAGAAATAAAATGGTAAAAAGAAAGATTACACTACTATAAAGAAAAGAAACTGGGAAGTAAAGTCCAACGAAGGCACATTAGGCTAATATCAAAAGAAAAGAAAAGAAAAAAAAGGAAAATAAATGCTAGCCAATTAAATTTATGCTAACAAAAGAAATTAAACAACACTAAAAGAAAATGGAGAAGAAAAAGAAGATAATGGAATACACTAGTAAATAAAATTAAACTAATACTAAAAAAATGAAAGGAACCAAAATATAACTATTTAATTGTCAAATATGAATATAGTATTGGCAACTATATCCATATTTATGTAAGTACATTATTATAACAATTAACAACATTGATTGGTTGTAATTGTCAACACATATTAGCACTATTTTAATGAATTAATTAAAGAAAGAAAATAACTAATGTGTTAAGTGTAAATGTGAGGAAATTAATAACTAAAGAGGTAAAGAAAGCAACTAAATTACATGAACTAAACAAGATTAACTATATAAATAGAAGAAAAATACAAATTGAAATTGAAATTTAACCCGGTTACTCCAAAAGAGAGGAGTTGGAGTTAGGAAGACCGGGGATCCAAACGAGGTACTTGAATCATGGAATCCTCAAATTGGGGAATGTGCTTCAATCCTAGATTTTGATTCCAAGCTAGGGCTTCAAATGCAGGTATTGGAGGTTTGGGACTCGATATTTCGACAGGGCTTCGGTGTCGGGGCTCGGAATTGCTCGGCGTCTCAGTAGAGCTTCACTCTCACAACCTCTCACTCATTTTCTGTCCCAAAAAATGTACCAGGGATACAGTATTTATAGAGTTCTTCAGCCAATGAGATGCCGCCACGTTTTAGGGACACGTCAAGCCATTTAGAGTTAGCTGTCGTTACAATGCAAGTTGGCGGTCGCCATATTTTTGAAAAGTTCCACAAAGTTCTATGGCAGTCTCCATAATACGAGTTGGCGGTCGCTATGATGAGAGGTGGCAGTCGCCATATTTGGCTAGGGTTTCCACAAAGTTCTATGGCGATCGCCACAATGAACCTGGCGGTCGCCTTACTTGGGAAGCAAGTTTCGATGGTTCGTCAAAATTTTATTGGATTGAAGATTTTGGGTTCAAATACCGAGCTTGGATCACTTTTTGAGGATCGAATTGAGGCACTATTCTTGCTATTTTCATCATCGGATTCACCTAAGATTGGGCGGGGTCAAATTGGGGTGTCTACAGCTGCCCCACTTTGATATAATTTGCATAGCAACGCGTGAAACAAGTTATATCAAAGATCCAGAGACAACAGCTATTTGACCAAGCTGCCGATCTTAGGTCACAAGCACACAAGCATACCTATGATGTTGGTCGTACTCGAATTTTTATCGAGCTTCCTACGTACCCTTTTTTGCTAGGGATCAGATCAAAACGTAGTTCATGGGACAAAATGCAACATGATGCAGATATTAGTATGCAATATGGGTCAGTTTAAGGTCATGAGGAGGATGATGAGCCAGTTTAGGGTATGAGAAGAACCGAGAAGTCAGTTTAGGGTCATGAGGAGGACCGACGAATCAGTTTAGGGTCATGAGGAGGACCGATGAGAAAAACATCAAATTAACAGGTCGAGTTAAGACCTAAAAATTCAAAATGTGAGATAAAAATAATTAAAAGTCAAGCTGCGGCTTTAAGATTAAATTTATCGAGAAGGGTATCCACGAATTAATGAGGTACGAGATTAAGAACCAAGTTACGGTTTGAAATATGATTTATCGGAAGGAGAAAACATCTCAAAAAGATAAGGGTTCAAATTTTATTTTTGGAATTATTTCTAAACACAAAATTTTCTTGAAGTATTTTTAAAAAATTCCTGAGATTATTTCACACACCAAATTTTAAAGAAAAATAATTAAAATTTTTATGTTTTCTAAAAATTATCAATGAAAAAAGAAAAGAAAAGCCCCCAAACAGTGCCTAAAAAAAACCCTACAACCCCATGATGACCGTCAGACTTGGGTGCAGAGCTCAAGACATGAGGTGACTATTGACAACGTGGCGGCTGCCGAGACCAAATCCACCTGACATAGCGGTTGCTGGTTCCAAATCCCTACGACAGAGCGGTCGCTGTGTATCTCTTGGAGAACCTGGCGGTCACTCACATGCAACATGGCGACCGCCGACTTGAGACGCGCATAAAGGCTCTCAGGCGCGCGGAAAAGGCTCATTCGCTCCTTCCTCACTCTCCCTTTGTGAGTCTTATACGATGTTTACTCTTTTATTCGTGATCCCATTATTGTTCATGGCAGGCCAAGGCCATGGGGATGATGACTTGGGGGCGCGACAGGGTCCATCTGTCGCTGGGAGCTCTTCCACGAGGACTCTCAAAGGTATAACTTCCAATCTTCCTGCTGGTGGGGTCACTTCCATGCAGCCCACTGCTGTGATGGATGCACTTGTATTCGAGGCGGAGTGTGCCTCTCACCGGGTTGCTGAGGAGGAGGCGCGAGCAGCTGTTGAGGCTCAGGCGGCTGCTGATGCTGCTGCAGAGGCCGCGATGGCTGACTTTTTGGACTTTGTTTTCCATGAGGGTCATCCAGCGCCCTTCGACCCACATACGTATGCTCCACTACCTCATCGCGTGGTTCCTCATTGGATGAGACGCTACGAGCCTCCTACCGACGCGGTGGCTGCTGACGTTCTACTCCGGGAGCCTGATCATCATATTTTGCGTCGGCGACCTTCAGTATGTACCTTATCCTTTCTGTTTTAATATCAAAGCATATATCAAACATAGACGCAAGCCTAGGATTCCCCCCATGTGATGATGATGTGATTCGATTATGATGATGAATGATGATTTATTTTGATGTGTTTGATGAAAGATTTTGATGATGTGGATGATGATTGGGATTTGAACTTAACTTTAGGTACCTATGTAATGGAGATTAAAACAGTAAGAATACTAGAATTTTTTTGAACAAACAAAGGAATGGGCAATTATTTTAGTAAAGAATACAAAATAAAAGTCTTGATTTTTTATTATTATTTTAAGGAAAAATACAAAACTAGGGAGGGAAATTTTTGTTTTTATTTTTGAGCATGAAAACTAAAGGGGTAAGAAATAGAGGCAATTTTGTCAAAAATCCTAAAATTTGGGGAGAATTTTACACAAACTCTAGAAATTAAAGGGGCATTATTCAAAAATCGAGAAAATTAAAAAAACTTTTAGGAAGATTTTTAGAAAATCCTAAAAATTTGAAGAAAATTCTAGAACTTTGAGGAAAATTTTAAGAGATTTTTAGAAAATCTTAGGAATTTGAGAAAAATTTTAAGAAAATCCTAAAAATTTTAGAAAATCCTAGAAATTTGAGAAAAAAATTTAAGAAAATGCTAGAATTTTGAGGAAAATTTTAAAAAAATCCCAAAATTTTTTTAGAAAATCCTAGAAATTTGAAAATCCTACAAAAAAATTTAGCAAATCCTAAAAATTTGAGAAAAATTTAAAAAAAAAATTTGAAAATCCTAGATATTTGAGAAAAATTTTAAGAAAATCCTAAAAATTTTTTTATAGAAAATCCTAGAAAATTAAGAAAATCATAAAAATTTTAAAATTTTGAAAAAAATTTAAAGAAAATTTTTAAGACAATGTTAGAATATCCTAGAAATTTTAGGACGATTTTTTTTAGAAGATTGGGGTAAATTTTCAAAGATTCTTAAAAAATTAATCCTATAAGGCCAGGGTGAAAGGAGTAAAACACAAAAAGGTTTTTTTTTTTTGTGGAAGAATGGTTGACACAAAATGATAGAAGCTTAGGATTACTAGGATGTGCAGAAATCATGAACCTAGGGTTATGGTACCTAATTTTCTAAGGTTTGAAAAGAATTGAAGGACCGTCACTTAGGGTTTGAATGATTTGCCTGATTTATCAGGGCTTGCATGTTTTATGTGTTTGATCTGCTCTTTACGTATCCTTTGTTTGTCTTCTCTTTATAAGCTGGTCACTACGTTCGAGGCTTCGGAGGTTCAGCCTCTGGGGTGGTGTTGGAGTGGTATGATGCCCTCCTTACTTCTAGCTGGGCTTACATTGATACCTCTAGCTTTGCTCGCTTCATACCCCTGTTGGGTAGGACAAGCAATGACCGGGTATGGTTGACTGCCTTGGCCGAGCGGTGGTGGGATACCATCAACACTTTTCATTTCACCACCTTCGAGGCTACCCTAACGCCTCTAGATTTTGTTCTCATTATCGACATTCGGGTTGGAGGTGCCCCTATCCCTTTCGACATGACAATTGCTAGTTCTACTGATGCCCTGATGCACTTCCTCGGAGCCATTCCTGCTCAGATGGATCGCGACAGAGTCAGATATAACTTGTTCTTCGAGCAATTCAGACATTTTCAGTGCACCAAGCCTTGCCACTACGAGTGGCTCGCTCGAGGCTTCTTGATGTATATGTTCGGTACCTCCTTATTTTCGAACAAGGAGAATACTGTACATTTACATTACTTGGGCGGACTTGCTCGACTTGACCGAGTTGCGACTTATGACTGGGGAGGAGCCGCTCTTGTTACACTTTACAACTTCATGCGGACATTGTCCCGGTTCCCTCAGGAGCTGAGCATCGGGGGACACTGGAGGGTCTGGGAGGTATGATTCAGTTTCCACAGTTTTCCCTTCATTTCTGGCATCTGTTATTATCTGCTTGCTAACATCTTCTTCTTTGTAGTTGTGGACCTATGAGTTCCTCGAGCTTCATGTCCAGGCAAACTCTGTAGCAAACCCTCTGGTCATTCCCCGAGCGGCCCAGTGGTCCCGAGGGCTAAAGGGGAAGAAGGCCGGGGGGAAGGACATCGATCGATTTTGGGTCTCGCTGGATCGGCTAACCCCTGACCAGGTATCATTACTCACTGTTTACTATTCTCTACACTGCCTTCTACATTATACTGCTCAATGCACTATTCACTGTACTGCTCTTTATTCTGGACACTGATTACTATACACTGTTCACTGCACTGCACTGTATACTATCACCATACTGCATGGCTTACTGTTCTCTGCATTGTACTATACTTTGAACTGTTGCAGGTCCACTAGGATGTCTAGAGGGGCGTAGAGGATCGGGCCAGCGCAGATTTGATGCGTAGTCACGATATTGCTGCGAGGCGTATTTTGCTTGGGGGTCCATTCGGACGGGAGTATTATCTGTTAGAGCTAGTGGTTCACCAGTCGCTCGGCCTAGATCACTTCCGGATCCCAGTAGTTTCTCTGGCCTGTATGCGCCGGACCGATCACCTAGGCCGGGTGGACTTGCTCCTGGAGTTGGTGGGGACTCATGCTGTAGAGTTACTGGTGGCTGAGGGGGACTACCCTGCCTGGGCCCGGGCACACCTGTTGGGACCTCTAGGACCCGGCCCGGCTGCTCCTGGTGGCAGGAGGAGAGGACAAACACCAGAGGCTGCTGACGTCGGTGCTGCTGGTGCTGCTACTGGAGTTGCTGGCCCCAGACCTGGAGCTGCTGGAGCCGGAGTTGGAGCTGCTGGAGTTGGAGGAGTGATAGGTCTAGAGATTCCCTGGGAGATTCAGACTGTGGCCTATGGATTTCCCTTCTCCCTTCCTGTTCCAGTCTCGCCAGTTTCTAAGTTCAAAGCAGAGATTGGCCAGGTATTTCCTTATCCTTACTCTTTTCTTTCACTTTCTGCTTTATTTGTCTGACTGTCTTTTTCTTTTCTTTCTGTAGTTTAATCAAGCATGGGTGGACCGTCTGCTGCTAATACTTATGGGTTAGAGGGCCTTGATCCGCCAGCTTGATGCCACCGTATGAGCAGCTGGCATCGCTTTCACTCCTGCAATCATAGTAAGTATTCTCATGAATCTTTCTAAAATTTTTTCACTTTCTTGTACTCTGTTCTGATTCTGGTTTTCTTCTAATAGCCTCTGATACCAGCTACCGGTATAGTACCACCACGGGCTACTGCTCATTCTCCTACTCCAACACCAGCCTCGGTTAGAGGCCGTGGTTCCAGGGCATCTTCTCGGACTGGTTCCAGAGGGTCAGTCTCATCTACTCAGAGTCGATCCAGAGTTGCTTCTTCCTCTGGCAGTGACAATAGTGATGATTTCGACAGACTCTTCGAGGATGACAGCTCGAAGGAGGCCAGCCCTTCCCGCCGAGTCCGCTCGAGGCACATATGAGAGAGAAAGAGAGAGCTTCCCTCCTCCCAGTTTTGTACTTATTTTCTGATACATTTATTTTGATGGGCCTACGTGCCCTAGTTTGATACATTTATATACATCTATTTTCTCCATGGGCTTGTGTGCCCCAGTTTACTGTTTATTGGGCCTGGGTGCCCTAGTTTTTTTACTCTTGACATATTTGAGATGCATTTTGGGCCTTAGTGCCATATATTACTTCATCTTTTCATCTGTTGTATGATTTTTCTTTATTTGTCGTTCAAACTTCCTTGGACGCATAATTCAGATGCCACAACTAATACGAATCACACGAACTGTAAACTGACCCACACCCACCATGTTTAAACATGGCGGTCACCATAATACAACGTGGCGGTCGCCACTTTCCAAAAATGTTTACCTGGCGGTCACCTGTTTCAACATGGCGGTCGCCTATTTCAACATGGCGGTTGCCATATCCAAGACGGCGGTCGCCACTTGGAATGGGCCTTTTGTCAAAATTTCAATTTCAACATGGCGGTTGCCAGTTCCAAGACGGCGATCGCCACTTGGAATGGGCCTTTTGTCAAAATTTCAATTTCTCGCCTTTTTCAGCCTTATAAATATAGCCCTGGAGGCCCCATTTGCTGTTACTCCAACTTCAGATGGCTTCTCCTCTTTCTCTATGGATTGAAGCATTTTCCCACATTGAACGTTTAAACTTCGCCCTATTTGGCCTAAATGCTCTTTTCTCACCGAGGACCGTGGAGATTAACAGTCCTTTTTGTCAGCTGCTGCTCAACTGTGGGATCTGCAGTCTCATGTCTTTTGGTTTGGCCTTGAAGAACTCTGCCCCACTGTAGAGGAGTTTGCTGCTATTTTGGACTTGGCCCCACTGAGTGCTGTTGTGGTTCTGACTTTCATTCTCTCATATCGACAGCAGGTGATACAGCTTTGTGGTCTATCTAGGATGGAGACCTCCCTCTTGACACAGGATGACTGCCTCGACATTCCCTAGATCATTGATGTCAGATTCACGCAAATCTTATGCACGTTCCCCCGTCTCAACTGTACAGCCTGACGTCACCATGGCCGTTCTCAATATGGGGCATCGATGTGATTGGTAGAGTAAACACCGAAGACATCCAATGGACATGAGTTTATCTTAGTGGCCATTAATTATTTCACCAAGTGGGTGGAAGCATCTTCCTACTCGGTATTGAAAATCTCTCATGTTGCTAAGTTTATCAAGCAAAACATCATCTGCTAGTATAGAGTCCCACATGAGGTCATCTCATACAATGGTTCACATTTCTAAGGAGAGGTCTTGGATCGTTTCGAGGAATACCGAATAATAGCCCACAAGTCCTCACCATATCGACCGCAGACCAATGGAGCAGTCGAGGCAGCAAACAAGAATATCAAGAAAATCCTGCAAAAGACGATCAACTCACACAAAGATTGGCTGAAGCACCTACCATTTGCACTTTGGGGATACCGAACATCGATCAGAACTTCGACTGGAGCCACACCATACTCTTTAGTGTACGGGATGGAAACTATACTTCCCATTGAAGTGGAAATACCTTCATTAAGAGTGGTGGCCGAGGTCAGTATTTCAGAAGCAGAATGGCAGAGGAACCGGACGGAAGAGTTTCTTTTGTTTGATGAAAGAAGACTGCAGGCTCTATTTCATGTACAAGGATGCCAAAGGAGGATAGCTCGAGCATTCAATAAGAAGGTCAAGACCTGGGACCTTAGAGAAGGAGATTTAGTTCTTAAGAAAATCAGAGCTCCTATCTTTGACCTGAGAGGCAAGTTCAAGCCAAACTGGTCCGGACCGTTTCTCATCAAAACCATCATGACAGGTGGTGCAATCATTATTATGGATTTGGATAAAAATATGTTCTCCACTCCAGTAAACCTCAACCAACTCAAAAAGTACTATCCTTGAGGTAAAAATAAAGACAAAATGAAAGTTCGCTGAGTTGAAAACTAATAGGAAACTCAGGCAAAAGTTAGAGCAGCCTACAAGGCCAAAAACCCGAAAGGGTGACCTTGGCAAAAGTTAGGGCACTACAATAGGAGAGTGTCAATACCCGAGTGTAAATCGAGCTTGAACTACGTTATGGCCTGATTCTATCTTTTTGGGATACGTAGGCAGCTTCTTTTAAGAAGTCCGGCTGCATTCTTTATTTTTAACCATCTTCACATCTAAGTAAGACCTATACAAATTAATTGTTAAATTTTGATAATATAGCCATTTAATAGAACTAAGAAAACCGTGGATAAATTTGAACTATCTTGAACACAAAGTAGGAGTTTTCATTACCTTGATTCAGAATTACAAAGTTTTTCTTGAAAGGAAGGGCACGTAAGTCCCAAACCCTACAATGAGAAAGAAAGTTATGAAATTTTCAAAACAAAGCAGAAATCTTCAAATCCTCCTCCTTTTTGCCGCTTGTTTCCCCTCTTCTTTATCCTTTTTCTCCCGATCCAGCAGCAGCCATGTCTTGTACTCATCAGGGAGCTCAAGGCACTGCAGTTCCTGCATATCCATCCCCGAGCGAGATGGCTAGGCGTCCTGATACGATGCCAGAAATAGGGCCTACAGCATAGATGAGAACAGATGGCCTCGAATGCTGGAAGTGATAATCTGACTACGATCGAACTGTCACATAATCCGATGAGGGTAATAAAAGGTAGTCTGACGAAGGCCGGCCAGCAAAACACCAGGATGATCCATAGTGGTCAAAGTCATAGCTAAAATCTGCCACCAGGGGTACTGCCAAGTAATATTTGGGCCAGTCAGAGAGGAAAGGTACCATCGCCAGGCTACTTCGGTGTCACAAATCTAATAACGGGGGCG
The DNA here is from genome assembly GCA_032270985.1 of Heliamphora pulchella. Taxonomy (NCBI): domain Eukaryota; kingdom Viridiplantae; phylum Streptophyta; class Magnoliopsida; order Ericales; family Sarraceniaceae; genus Heliamphora; species Heliamphora pulchella. The sequence goes on from JAULJZ010171941.1 coordinate 31,686, forward strand.
GTAGAGGAAAGCTGCAGCACTGTGTCTATCAGTGGGTGGCTTTTGCACAAGATTTACCTTCTCCATCAGCCAAATCTATAGCAAAAGTTAGAACAGTGTGAGAAAAGCTTTGTACTATAATAGAAAGCTTGATGCAAAGAAAAATGTTGAGCTTACCTGAAGAAGTAAAGGGCTACCAGCAAAGGTGGTGGTCTCACCACGATGAACAGCATCTAATCCCAGCAATGTCTTGGCTAAGACGAGTGGCACGAAATCCCTCCCCATCCACATCTGACTAGTAATGTCAACCAAGGCGCAGCTAACTCACCCATCAGAAGGAATGAGTAGATACTGAGCAAGAAGGCAGAAGCAAAGTGCATATCGTCGTCGCAACTGAAAACCAAGGTCACTAAGGTCACCGGTGGGACGAAACCTACATATGGATCGAGGCGTCGAGTTTTTGACTCACCGAGGTAGGATCCTAGACTATATTGTCTTTAAAGGGTGCTACGTGCAATTGTATACTTTTTCACCGGTTAAAAATTCTTTAAATGCTATGTTTTATGTATAAAACATGTTTTGTTCGGGTAAAAAGCATGTTTTCCACTTTTCTTGATTTATTACATGTTGTGGTAAGAGGAACCTTTGGGGTTGGACTCGCAGTGTTGTGTAAGTTTGGTGAGAGGAACCGTTTGGGTTAGACTCACGCGGCAATGTTTTGAATGTGATAATGAAAAAGGACCGAGCAAAGATCTTCCAATCTAGTAAGTTTGGGCACGAGTTGTTCCACGATGAAAGATCAAATACTGCACATAATTGGGTGTCTATGCCTGCCAGCTAGTTAATTGGGAAAAGAAGTAGGTCGTGTCGAAAGTATAGGGTGTCCAGTTACTTCACGGGCCTCGTGTGGCTGGGTGGTAGTAACGTGACGGGGTCTACATGCACGTCCGGCAGCGGTGCCTTCTTTTAAACCACGAGTTTGTAGAATCACATGGATGTAATGGTGGCGTGCGTGTGTATGTGTGCGTGTGTGTGTGCGTGTTGGTTAAGTTGGGTTTTATGAAGTAAAACCATTTTGAGGCTTGTGTTAGCCTGTTGGAAAAACAGCTGTTTTCAAGATGAAAATGCTTTGAGGCTCATGTGATTGAGTTAACTTTATTTATATGATTGCATATCCTTCTTTTTGGCTTTATAGTCTGTTTCTATTGGGCTTTGCCTCACGATGTGGGACTTATTAAACCTTATTCAGGAAATGATGTAGATGATCTCAAGGAGTAGATCTAATGGTGCCCGTGGTGGCGAGTTACAGAAGACATTACTAAGTTTTCCTTTTATATGCCCATTTCTGAAAGCATGTTTTATACACCTTAGGGAGATATATTGTATACATGTTGGAACTGAACGTCTTCTTCTTATGAGAGATGAATTTTGGGTATTTGTTTTCAATTTCAAAGGTTATATTTGATTGTTGAAAAAGTTTATTTTGTTATAAAACTGGTGTGTGGTAGACTTTTCACGTGACCCTGAATTCTGGAGCGTGACAGCCAGTGCAGAGATCGGCCTTCGTCCCCCATATTAAATGCTCTGACATTGCATTTAATGCGATGAGACCATGAAAAAAGCAACATTAAATGCGATTAGACAAGTGTCTCACCCTCGAGTGCCCTACAACCTCGAGGAGGGCATTTAATAAAAAGAGATCGGCCCAAAGGACGGGCCGAGACTGAAGCATTTATGACGACATGACCATGGGAAATCTGCAAGCGCTACTGACAGTAGCAGGGGGCAGAGCCGTTTTGAAGGGACGTTAGACAGAAAAGTCATCATGAGAGTTGAGGAGAGAGGTTAGATTCTCAACGCTATAAAAAGAAAGGGCTGATAAGTCCAAAGGGATGGGTTTTAAGAGAGAGAAAGGGGATTTTGAAACCTAAAAACTTGTTAGTTTCATGAGAATATCCAAAAAGCATTGTCTAACTTGATAGTCGGAGTGGCTTCCAGCAGGACAACGCCTGGCAACTCATGTTTGTTGATCTTTGCAGGTGTCCATTCAAGGGAGGGCGCGGTCGAGCTGGGTTCAACCCATCTAAATAAATATAATTTACGGATTATTTATGTACATTTGGCGCAGTCTGTGAGAACCCAGTATTAACCGATTGCAAGGTCCCCAATGGTAACACCTTCAAAGGAGCCTATTGTCCTTGATGAAACGCTTCCCCAATTTCTGTACGGGGGTGCAGGGCGCAGTGAAGGGAGGAAAAGGGATTCGCTCCTAAGGCAACAAGAACCCTCGAACATTATCTTGCCAATGAATCAGCGCTCCATGCAATGGGGCAAGAAATCTTGAGACTTTACTCTTCCTTGAGGAATCAGGAGCAGGACTCACAGGCCCAGGAAGGAAGTTCCCACATGGGGGAACCAAAGTTCCTCGGATCAAGAGGCAAGAAGAGGGAGAACGGGGTCAACCCAGTGTTAGGCCAAATCCTCCGGGAGTTCACCAAACAGAAAGACGAGTCTGGCACAGAATGAAGCAGCTATGCACCAAGAAAATCTAAGCAGAATAAAGATCCCCCTCAAAGAAAAGAGGAAACATCGTCTGTATACCGTGCGACCACCAAATCTCGTGATGTGTAGAAGAAAATGATCGCTACACCATTCACCAAATACTTGGACGAGGCCAAACCCCCACAGCGTTTCTTCGTGCCGAGGTTCAAGTCATATGACTGATGTTCAAACCCGAACACGCACAACAGCCACTATAGGCAGATGATGACGTTGTGGTGCTGTAATAATGCTCATGGCGCTGCGAAAGGGAAAGGAATCATTACGAGATTACATAAAGAAGTACTGGGAGGTGTACAACGATATCAAAAATTATAACGAAGAGTTTATCATGGCCACTTTTAAGCACAGGCTTCAGCCTGGAGGTAAGTTGAGAGCCTCTCTTACAAAAAAGCTACTGCAGGGCATCTCGGCGCTAATAGGCCGAGTCGAGCAATATATAAGGGTGGAGGAAGATATGGGAAGAATTGAGATTAGAGGAAAGTTCGGGGAGCGAAGGGTGACTCTGGAGAGGCCAGGGAGACATAGCCCAATAAGAACCAGGAGACCTAGTCCAGCGAGGCTGAGTAAGAGACCTAAGGCCGATCCACGAAGTAATCCGATGAAGTTAGGGGTCAAATCCAGGAGAGGAGATGTGAACACTGCTTTCAAGGAATCCATTCACAAGATTTTGCCTCAGATCAAGGATAAGCCTTATTTCTAGTGGCCTCCTAGACTACCCGATTCAGTTATCCAATCAGCTATCGTCAGTTACATAGTCGAGTTCCAAGTATTAATGAGGGTAACTTGGACGAGCAGAAAGCATTAATGACTATTAGACTAAGACGGTACATTCACCGTTCAACAATCAGTTTAGGCCATATGGGCCTAACCTATCCGTTTACAAGGTGAGGCTTGAGATGGGAACAACCCATCATGAGTTCTAAGGAAGAAGTAAAATTTTTATTTCCTTTAAAAAGGGGATAAAACCTAAATTGTTACTTCTAGGGAACTCAAGAGAGGGGTAAATTGGATTTTAAAATAATTATAACGATTTTAAAAAAAAAAAATTCAAAACCTTTTAATTTCATAAGAAAATATAACAGATATTAAAGCAATAAGAAAATTAAAGAAGTTAGGGAGAGAAAGTGTGAACTAAACACCAACAGTTATAGTGGTTCGACTTTTTCCAAACCTACGTCCACTCCTCAAGAGTCTCCTTGAAAATTTGTAGTATGATCGAATGCTTCACAGGCGCATTCAAAAGCCTTTGCAATCTCAAAAAAAATTTATAAAGCAATTCCTTTTTTTTTAAACTCTCTTAAACTCTTATTTAAGAAGTTTACTCACTCCCTGAAAAGATCAAGGGTGACTCGACCACTTTTACAACAAATGTGACAGAATCAAAGATTCACTAACTAACGCTCTTTACAAATGATTAAAAATAAATGAGTAAGAGAGTGTGAGAATTAGCTGCAGGAGTAAATGAGCAGTAAATGCTTCTTTAAGATTTTGAGCCTTTAACTCAAGTAATAGATGTGGCGCCGGGGTTTTGGGGGTTTTTGGTAGTTCAAAAATAAAGGAATTTAAAGGATGTTTGAAAAATATTTGAATACCTTGAAAGTCAAATTTTAAAAATTCATTTTTCTTAAAAATAGAGTCGCCACTTGATTTTTGAGAAAAATCAAGAAAAAAAATTAGCTACTGATCTTTAAAACGTTTAATCAGATAAAAATGATTCGGGAGTTAGGGTATGAATCGAGAAAGGTGTTAGACACCCCATTCGCCCAACCGTGAGGTTAGCCTCTACTAATCATAATTGGTTATTAATAAGATTTCCCAAATGCATGCAAATATAAAAAAATAGAGGCACCGAAAGAACATCCCAAAATTAAATTAAAAAAATACATAGCATATATATATATATATATATATATATATATATATATATAAATAACACCAAAACAAAGCAATTAAAGAAATAAAATTCTAAATCCTATGGCATGCAATTTCTAATTAAAGGATTTATGGAGCAAACTCACATACAATATCATTAAAACAACCTAACCTAGCATGATTCAAATAGAAGAACAAAAATATACTAAAGAGTTACCAAAATCAAATAAACATAAATTGCTAAAATAACCTCAAACTATATTAACATACTTTATTATCAAATTATCTAAAAACAAAACTAAAATAAAAAGTATGTGAAAATCCTATATAAAAAAATAAAATTTACCAAATAAAGCTAATGAAACTAATAACAAGTATTTTATGTATTAATATGATAAGAGAATATTTGAAGATTTAATATGAAAGAAAAAAAAAATAAAGAGAAAGCTCACAAAAAAAAAAAATAAGCCAAAATAAGAAAGTTAGAAAATACTTATTTAAACTACTAAACAAAAAAAAATCTAACTATTTATATTTTATATTTTAAACGAAACAAAAGCAAAGAAAAAAAAAAACAAAAGAAAGCTAAACTACTATAAGAAGAGAAAATTACACTAATATTTAAAGGTGAAGACTAGTTTAAAAGACTTTTAGTGATTTTTGAGTTTAACAAAATAAAAGAAAAGAAAAATTAAAAAAGTACTGTGAAAGAAAAATTAAACTAACATTAAAACAAATAAATAAATAAATAAATGGGACGTTACAAGAAAAATAAAGCTACATTAAAAGAAAAAAAAAAGAAAAAGAAAATAAAACATTAATTACAAGCAAAATAGAGCTACATTAAAAGAAGAAAAAAAAAGAAATGAACTATTACAGGGAAGATTAAGCTAATATTAAAAGAAAAAAAAATAGAAAAGAAATGAAATATTAACATTAAATGAAATATTAAATTAACATTAACATAAATGAAAAAAAAAATAGAATGCTAGTAAAGGAATATTAAACTATTATTAAAAGAAAAAAAATAAAATAAAAATAAAATGCTAATAAAAGAACATTAAAGTAAAAGAACATTAAGCCAATATTAAAAGAAAATTAAAAGAAAAAAGAAAATCATACTTTAAAGGAAAAATTAACATAACATTAAAAGAAAAAAAAAGAAAGAAAATAGTACATTAAAAGGAAAAATTAAAAGAAAGATAAAAAATAAAATATGTGTATAATATTGACAATTACAACAATATGTATGTACGTGCTTGGATTATAACAATAAAGGTATCGTTAGTCGTATTGTTAAATCATGTTAGTATTATTTAATGTATTAATAAATTTAATACAAGTAAGCAAATAAATTAAACAAGTTAAGAATAACTATTTTACCAAATTAAACACAATCAAAATGACTAAAACAAGTATATAAACAATGTAAAAAACGAAACAATCAAATTAACACGGTCACTCCAAAGAGGTAGAAAATAGAGCTAAAAGCACCGAGGATCCAAACAAAATACCTGGATCACTAATGAATCCTTGAGTCGAAGAATGGTGATAGGCAATTGATCCTCGAGCGATGATCCAAGCTAGAGTTTCAGAATCTCAGTATTAAGGGTTCGGCTCTGGGTACTTCAGCAGGGTTTCGGCATCGAGGCCTAGACTTGCTCGGTGTTTCGGCAGAGCTTCTCTCTCTATAATTCCTCTCTTCTTTCCTGAAAACATACTAGGGGGTACGGTATTTATAAAATTCTTCAACTAATGAGATGCCGACACGTTATGAGACATGTTAGGGTTTTTCAAGGTGGCAGTCGCCACATCATGAGTCGGCGGTCGCTACTTCAGAAGAGTTTTCAGAAGCCTCTTATAGCGGTCGCCATTATGCAAGTTGGCGGTCGCCGGTATGGACATAGTAGTCGCCACAAAAAGTGAAAGCTTCCAAGAGGTTCTATTGGCGGTCGCCACATTGAACATGGCGACCCCAAGGTTCTAATATGGTGGTTCAATGATGATTTCACTAATTTGAAGGTTTTGATCCTTGGGTTCAAATACCGAGCTTGGATCATTTTTCAAGGATCGTACTAAATCACCATTCCAATTGCTTTCATCTTCGGATTCACCTAAGATTAGGCGAGATCAAATTGGAGTGTCTACAGTTTCCCTTCTTTGATATAACTTGCATAGCAACGCGTGATGCAAGTTATATCAAAGATCTAGAGACATCTATTTGACCGAGCCGTCAATCTTAGGCCACAAACACACAAGCATACATATGATGATGGTCGTACTCGAATTTTCATCGAGCTTCCTACGTACCCCTTTGCTAGGAATCAGATCAAAACGTAGTTCACGGGACAAAATGTAAGAATAAGAAACATGGTGCAGATGCTAACTTGATGCAGATATTACACGAACATTGATATGATCAAACAACTCTTGAAGAATGAGTCAAGATCTAAAGGGAGAACAAACATACAAGTCAAAGATCGAGTCAATATCTAAGAACTCAGTTGGGGATAAAATAATCAACAGGATCGAGTCAAAATCATAGAAATTATCTTAACGGGGAAAGCAACAAGGAATTAGTTTGGTTGAGTCAAGACATAAAAACTCGAAACGAAACAAGGGAAGAAAATAATTAAAAGCCGAATCAAGACTCAAAACTATTTTCACCGGAAAGGATAACCACGAATTAATAGGTCGAGTCAACACCTAAAAACTCAGGACGAAGCACAAGATAAAAAAAAATTAAAAGCCAAGTCACGGTTTAAAATTAAATTTATCAGGAGAACACCCATGAATTAATAGGTCGAGTCAAGACCTAAAAACTCGGGACGAAACACGAAATAAAAATAATTAAAAGTCAAGTTACTGCTTAAAATTAAATTTATCAGAAGGAAAAACCACGAATTAATAGGTCGAATCAAGATCTAAAATTTGGGACGAAGAACGAGATAAAAAATAATTAAAAGCCAAGTCACGGTTTAAAATTAAATTTATCACTAGAAAAAATCACGAATTAATAGGTCAAGTCAAGACCTAAAAATTCAGTACGAAAGTGGAATAAAAATAATTAAAAGCCAAGTCACGACTTAAAATTAAATATATCTTGAGGAAAATCCACGAATTATGTGAGACCCTGACCCGTTTTCTTTTTCGGCGTTTTTCGACGGGCATTATGTGTTTTCGTTGCAGCATGTTTTATATGCTTTTGATGCATGTTTGAGGGTAGAAACGCATATGGGGAAGGTTCTTGGGGCTGTGGGATGTTACGGTACGAATTTTGAAAATTCAAAAAAATATATATTTTGGAGACCTATAAATATCTGGAGTTAGATATTTTCATAAAGATATTTTCCAAAACTTTTCTAGTAAATTTTTCATTTTTTCTCTGCCTTCTCTCTAAGTTCTCAGGGGCCCATGGCTCGGTTCTCAACGATCTAACAGCGGATCCTTACTTTTGGCATGATGGGCTACGCAACCATTCGGTCAGATTTCAATTCCGACAAAGCTCGATTTTGCATGTGATTTGAGACGTCGAGTTTCGAACTCACCGAGGTAGAATTCTAGACCCTACTGCTGTATAAGGGTGCTATGGGTAAACATGCGTGTTTTTAACCGGTAGATTGCTATAGATCTGCATTTGTTTCAAAGTTGGATTTTTGGGTTTAAAACTCGTTTTCGGCGATTTCTGTGGATGGAATCGGGTGTCAGGAGTTTCTTTTGAGGTCTTGGTGTTAGGCCTAGGCGTGTGGGTGTTCACGGATGTTGGTTTGGAGTTCGGAGACTTCGGTTTGGGGTTTGGATGTCGAAACCCGTAGCTCAAAATTGAGTTTCGCCGAGGTTCGATCGACTAAACCATAGGGTTCGGTTGACTGAAGTTTGCATCTTGGGTTCAGTCGACTGAACCGTGTGTTTTGGCATTTTGTGGTTTTCCATTGTGGTCTTCGGTCGACTAGGAGCTTGGTTCTGTGGACTAAAGTGCTGGGGTGTGTTTTTTGTGGTTTTGGTTGGGTTTTTGGTTTCCAATTGGTGTTCTTTGGTATTCAATTGAATAACTTATGGGAATTAGTTTATTTAAATACCTTTAGATTCTTTTTGGAGGTTCGGTTGGTTGTGTGGTGGTTTCGGGGGTCGTGTCGTGGCCACGGGTGGGCGTTTGAGTGTTGCCCTCATGGGTGACGTGCATGGTAGATACGGCTTGTTGATACACGGTTAGGTGCGTGGTTTGCTGTTGGGTTTGTGTTGGCACGGGTGAGCGTCGCGGGTCTACGATGGCCGTGTTGGGAGTGTTTGGGCTAGTGGTGGTCGAGTGGGTTGTCCCCGTGAGTGGATGTCGATTTTGACGGGTGGTGCCGTGATGTGGTTTTATATGGTTATGTGCATATTTATAACTATTTATTTATGTACGAATTATGTAAGTGAATTACATAAGGTGATATCGTTATGTGTAACGTAGTTTATGTTTTAAAATATAGAGTTTTAGAGGCATGTGACGTGGTTTGTGGAACGTCGTGTTGATATATGGTTATATGCTTTAAATTATGGTTTAGGTTTGCATATGTGTATGAAATGGATTAGATGAATATGTGATCCAGTAGATGTAAATCCTGGTTGATAATGCACGTGTGCGTGTGCCGGTGTATGAGGTAGGCTGCGAAAGCCGGTGTGTGTGCGATATCTGACGGATTGAAACGAGATCCTGCCGAGGCACGGGTGTGAGTGTGTGCGGTATCTAACGAATTGAAACGAGATTCTGATGAGGCACGGGTGTGGGTGTGTGTGCGATATCTGAAGGCTGAAACGAGGTCCTGAAGAGGCGCGGGTTCATGGATTGCATATATTGCATTTTGGGACGGTGAAACCAATTTTTTCTCAAAAATTGTATTATCAGCCTACGGGAGTCGAAATACTGTATAAACAGCCTCCGGGAATCATAATACTGGAATCGTTTTCAAGGCTCTAATGAGTCGAAAAATAGTTTTTATCCTCGCTTTCCCTTGCATGTGAAAATGGTTTTCTAGCTCTGGTGAGTCGTGATCTAAAACTGTTTTCAAATTGTTTTAATGGCTTGAAAGAGAGTCAAAAACTGCACTTCGTTTATCGAGCATGTTTAGCTTATATTGCATATGTTGTTTAGAATCTGCTGAGTTTTGGCTCACGGTGTGGGATTTTTCTTTTCTTCAGGTACCGGTCACGCTAGTTGATCTGGAGGTGTCGGAGGAAGTGGAAGAGTTGTAGTCTTCCTTTTTGTCCTTTTGTTACATGTATATTATATCATGTTTTTCGGGCGTTGGAGCCATGTAATGTTGTCATTTGGCGTTTATATACAATGCATATATGGTTTATTTTGAGAGTGTATTCTCGGGCAGGTGGTGTTGTTGGTTGTTTTCGAATGTTTCATGTAGCCCGGAGTTTGGGGCGTGACCAATTAATAAGTCGAATCAAGACCTAAAAACTCGAGACAAGCATGGGACAAAAATAATTAAAATTCGAGTCAAGACTTAAAACTATTTTTAAATCTCCAAAATAGGTAAACAAATAATCATAGGAGCATTAAAAACACATAAGAAACAATTATGGCATAGGTGCCTGTTGAGCAGGGCTTGGAAAACCTAAGGCGCCTTCTAGACTTAGGGTGCTTGAGAAGCAGGGTTTGAAAGATAGAAAGCCTAGCGCACTAGGGCTTGGAACATAGGATGCCTAGGACACTAGGACTTAAAAAACCTAAGACACCTTTTCGACTTAGGACCTAGACTCCTTATGGACTAGGTTTGAAGAAAACCTAAGACACTTTCTGAACATAGAACCTAGACGCCTTATGAACTAGGGTTTGATAAAATCTTAAGACATCTTCTAGAATTAGGACCTAAACGCCTTATAGACTAGGGTTTGAAGAAAAAACCTAAGACACCTTCTATACTTAGGACCTAGACGCCTTATGAACTAAGGTTTGGAAAAACCTAAGACACCTTCTAAACTTAGAACCTGAGGATTGTCACTCACACATAAACCTATGGTTGGATTTGCCTAGCATACCAGGCTTAGGGTTCCTAGTCTTCTACTAGAACGTGCAAAAATCAAAGGATCGTCACTCACACACGAACCTAGGGTTGAAAGGATTTTCCTGGCGCACCAGGGCTTAGGGTTCCTAGTCTTCTACTATGACGTGCAAGATTTGCTTGGCGCACTAGGGCTTAGGGTGCCTAGTCTTTTAGGGCTTGAGAGATTTTTCTGCCTCACCAGGGCTTAGGGTTCATAGTCTTCTACTAGGACGTGCAAGATTTATCTGGCGCACCAGGGCTTAGGGTGCCTTGTCTTCTAGGGCTTGAGAGATTTTTCTGGCTCACCAAGGCTTAGGGTTCCTAGTCTTCTACTATGACGTGCAAGATTTGCCTGGCGTACCAGGGCGTAGGTTGCCTAGTCTTCTAGGACATGCGAGATTTGCCTAGCGCACCAGGGCTTAGGGTGCCTAGTCTTTTAGGGCTTGAAGGATTTGCCTGGCTCTCCTGGGCTTAGTGTTCCTAGGCTTCTACTAAAACGTGCAAAAACCAAAACATCGTCACTCACACACGAACCTAGGGTTGAAAGAATTTTCCGAGCACACGAGGGCTTAGGGTTCCTCGTTTTCTACTAGGACGTGCAAGATTTACCTAGCGCACCAGAGCTTAGGGTGCCTAGTCTTCTAGGGTTTGAGAGATTTTCCTGGCTCACCAGGGCTTAGGATTCCTAGTCTTCTACTAGAACGTGCAAGATTTGCCTGGCGTACCAGGACTTAGGGTGCCTAATCTTCTAGTGCTTAAGAGATTTTCCTGACGCACCAGAGCATAGGGTGCCTAATCTTCTAGGGCTTGAAGGATTTTTCTGGCTCACCAGGACTTAGGGTTCCTAGTCTTCTACTAGGACGTGTAAGATTTGCCTAGCGTACTAGGGCTTAGGGTTCCTAATCTTCTAGGGCTTGAAAGATTTGCCTGACGCACCAGAGCTTAGGGTTCTTAGTCTTTAGAATGAAGTTTGCCTGGCGCACCAGGGCTTGGATCAACGAACCATTGCTGAGGGCTGCTACACAACTTTTAGGATCCACGGGATCATGTTTTCTGCTTTGATCTTGGAAAGTTATGCCCCACTATAGAAGAGTTCACCGTCATTCTTAATCTGGTTCCACGAGAGTTCATGCCAATACCTTCCATATTCATCATACATCCATATGGTCTGACTGGCCAAGAAGTTTCTTTCTTCATCCATAGAAATTCACTAAACACAAATTTTGTCCTTCCGGTGCCCTTGGTGACTTCAACTTTTAGTTGCGGTGCCGTTACGTTCTGTGCATCTGTCTACTTACTCAGTGCCTTTTGGTTTCCTGTGACAGCCAAGTTGGCACTATTTTGGTGAACATTGCTAAGCAAATAAGGGCAGGGAAGGATTTCGTGCCCCTAGTTTTGATTGAGACCCTAATTGGTCTAGTGCTATCCACCCGGGTGTAATCACGTCTTTTGCCGGTAGTCCTCTGCTTCTCCAAAGTAAAACTCAAATCTCTTATTTTCTTCGCTCTTCTCTCCTTTTACTAATTTTTCTCAGTTTTTATCGCTGTTCTCTTCTTTTGCTGATTTCTCTCAATTTTTACCACTCTTCTCTCTTTTTTTCACTATCTATCTTTATTTTTCCACATATCTCTCTTTTTGCTGATTTCTCTCGATTCTTACCTATGTTCTCTCTTCTCGGATCTGGCTGATGGAAAAACTAAATCTTCTACAGAAACAGGGTTCGGAAGGGTATAGCGATGTTGCCTTTTTTATCGTCCTTTTTATTCGATATGCACTACTGAGGCAGCTTGGAGGCAATATCTTTCTTTACTGACTGGAAGAGACATTACTTGATAGCGCTCCTAGTGGCAAATCCCTTTTATGACTTTGACCATTATGAACCATTCAGATATCTTGCTGATTGGTCTACGGCTGTCCACCATCTATTAGCCACACCAGATCATGAGGCAGTTTGGTCGAGGTCAGATCATATCTTATAGCGTATGGGGTCATATTAATTCATCTTTCCTTTAGGCCCTATTTTTGGCGTGGTATCTGGAGGCTTGGCCATCTCGTTCACTGATAAAGCTGTAGGAGCTGCCCCACACTAAGCTCCCCGAAGAGTACAAGGTGTGGTTGGTTCAAGATAAAAAGAGCAAAAACAAAGAAGATGAAGAAGAACGAGTAGCAAATAGAAGAGAGATTTGAGAGGTCTATTTTGATTTTAGGATTTTGTAGATTTCTTCTTTATTTAGAGTTTGGGACTTGCGTGCCCGCCTTTTATTTCTAAAACCTTGTGATCGCAGCTGAAATAATGAAAATTCCATGTTTATTTGAAAAAGGTTCCCAATTATTTAAAGTTTTTCGATTCTTGCTATTAAACGACTATATTATCAGAACTAAAAGATAAATTTGCATTGATCATTACTCGGTTTCAAATATAGCTAAAACAAAGAAGGTGGCAAGACTTCTTGAAAGAAGCTGCCTACGTATCCTAAAAAGTAGAATCAGGTCATAACGTAGTTCGGACTCGATTTACTCTCGGGTATTAACACTCTCCTTTTGTGATACCCTAACTTTTGTCAATATCGCCCTTTTGGGTTTTTGGCCTTGCAAGCTGCTCTAACTTTTGCTTGGGCAGCCTTTTTGGTTTTTAACCCAGCAAGCTTTTATCTTATTTTATTTTTCTCTCAAGGTAGTACTTTTTGGGCTGGTCCAAGTTGATTGGAGTAGAGAACGTATTGCCATCTAGGTCCATGTGCACCACTAGTCATAATAGTCTTGATCAGTTACGGCTCGGCCCAATTTGGCTTGAACTTTCCCCTTGAATCAAAGTTGGGAGCTCTGATTTTCTTAAGAACCAAATCTCCTTTTCTGAGATCCCGAGTCTTGACCTTCTTGTTGAATGCTTTAGCTATCCTTCTTTGGTACCCTTATATATGAAACAAAGTTTGTAGTCTTATTTCATTGAATAAGAGAAACTCTTCCATCCGATTCCTTTGTCATTCTTCCACGGGTTGAGCCACGTCTTATACTTCATAATCCTTTCAAAGAATTTTTGCAACACTATGATATGGCTGTCTCGATCTTAGGACTTTACAATCATATCGTCTACATACCCTTCGACTTTCCTGGGTATCATGTCATGCAACAAAGTAGTTGCAGTCCTTTGATAGGTTGCCCCTGCATTCTTCAAATCGAATGGCATCAGGCGGTAACAGTAGGTGCCCCATGGTGTAATAAATGTCATATTTTTTCTGTCTTCAGGGTCCATTAAGATCTAATTGTACTCAGAGAGCCATCCATAAATGATAAAAGAGCGTGTCCCGCTGTGCTATCTACCAAGACGTCAATGTTCGGCAGTAGAAAGTCATCCTTTGGACTAGCCTTGTTGTGATTCTGAAAATTCATCCTTCTTTAAGATCGGCACAATGTTGGCCACCCACTTCGGATACTCGATTACCATAAAAAAATCCAGCATTGATCTGTTGGGTGACTTCTTCTTTGATCTTCAGAGCCCATTCTGGCAGTATCTTTATCAATTTTGTTTAATCGGTTTGGTATCGGGATACAAAGGAATATGGTATTTGATAATATTGGGATCAATTTCGGGCATATTCTCGTATGGTCATGCAAAAATATCTTTGAATTCTTTTAATAAAGTCATTAATTGCTCACGTTCAACTAAAGATAACGAAAAATCAATTTGCACAATTTGTGGGTTTATTTCATTATCTAGATTTATTAATAAAGTTTCTTCAATTATTAGTTGGGCACACATTTCTTCTTCTTTTTTTTTATTAAAGCTTTTAAATATTTGAGAACATCCTCTTCGAATTCAAAATCATCAGGAAACGTACAAAATAAACAAGCAAAGCAGAATAATCAAAATCTTTATTTATTTCATTGATATCAAAGCAAGTATGGATTACAAAATTGAAAACAAAATAAGAGAGTGCACAATTAGACATGCCCTCGAACTCAACATCCAACGGATCAGAACAAAGCAGAAACTTATAAGACTCCGACTTGACTCGGGACTTGAATCATGCAAGATATAAGAATTTAAAAACCAGTTATGGCATTCGGTGCAGATGGAGGTAGAATGACCTTATTGTCAATGTGATCTTGAATGTCATGGTGGAGTTTTGACAGTTGCCGGTTGGGTGTCTGTGACTCTGATGGTATGAGCAATATTGGGTGGGATCGTAGCGTAGCGGTAAAAGGTTAGGAGGCGACATTGAATCAAAAAGCTTTACCAGTCCTTTCTCGACAAGTTAATTTAGGGCCGTGGACAGAGAGATATTAAGAGAAGTAAAAACTCTCCTTGGCGTTTTCGGCTGCGACAATTACTTGTTTCTGCAAGGAAGTGATGAAGGTGAAGAATTCGATCGATTTGATTGGGGGTTTAGCAAATTCACTTTGTTAGAGCGAGGTGCAGGGTTATTGGAAGAGGTGGGAAGGTTTTGGTTGTTGGATGGGTAAGGTCTTTTTGGCTTTTGGCTCGGCTCGGCCTCTTCAATATTACTGGACTAGATTGCATCTTCTATCTGCACCCCGGCGTCAAATAGCTGCTCAAAAGTGGAGAGCAATTGTGTGATCAAATAACGTTTCAAAGGGGATTGCAGATTTTTCACCACAATTCTCACTTGCTCCTTCTCGATCGGCCAATTTGTCACCTTGGACGCTTTTTCTCTCCACCGGGTCAAAAAGTTAACCAACAATTCCTGATTCTCTTGACGAGTCATTTTCAGCTCCCGAGTTGTTAAGTCCAGCTGGACGTTATAACTGTATTGGCCGATGAAGGCTGTGACTATGTCTTCCCAGGTTCGTGTCTTAGCAACCTTTAAGGAGAGGAACTACCTCTGAGCCGCCCCCAAAATGGAGCAGTGGAAAAGCTGGGCCTTTACCTGATTGTCGATTCCCATGGGGAGACCGTACCGACATACATCCTCAAGTGGATCAAGGATCACCAATTCCATCAAACTCTTCCATTTTAGGCATTTTAAATTTTTTCGGAAGCTTAGCATTTGGGAACAAACAAAGTCCCCCTACATCTAGCATATATTCCTCTACTCCTTTTGGCTTCCTCAAGACTTTCTCCATACGGTCGATTTTCTTTGCCAGCGTGAACTCCCTCGACTAAGCAGTGTTCTCTTCTTCTATCACAACTGGGCGGGGAACCCGAGATGGTTATCACCTAGTAATCTTCATTGTTCTCATTTGTATCATTCGGGTGTCCATTTACGCCAAGCATACGGGCCTGAATTGCCCGAATTTGCACTTGGCACTGATTTTGAGCCTGGATTTACTACTCCATAGCCCTCTGTATTTTAGTGATCGCCCTCATCAGGGATGTCACATTAACTTCATTCTCTGCCATTTCGGATGATTCAGCTGGCTGTTCAGATATCTTGTAGAGTTTGCCTGTCACTGATCTAGCTCAGACATGCGTTGGCTGTAATCTTCCTGGCTCAATGTTCTAAAATCAAAGAAAACCTGGATCCTAAAAGCAGAATAACCAGTATCAAACACTTCTCTAGAAAGAACACTAACGACAGGTAGAAAACATCCCAAATACCCAAAACTGCAAACCATAAGTAGATAATCGTTGAAACTAAAGCAATGCCCCTGTCGGGCTTATACTAGTAGCATAACAACTGGTTATCTAATAACCAGAATGATGGCTAAGAAGGAAAACAACCAAATTCCGGAGAAATAATTTATTCGAAAAATCTAAACGGAGAAACGGGCAGCACTCTGGCAAGAAAACGGAACTAGTCTAAAGGGACCAGTTTGACCTAAGATTCTAAGAAAAAGAAAACAGCACTCCGGTAGGGAAGCAAGACTAGCACATACGGGTCTAACAAGAGTTCAAAGAAAGCGAGCCTAATACAACAATGGGAGATAAAACCAACAACCCAAGAAGAACCCGGAAGAGAGAGAAACTATCCTAGAGGCTTCAAAACAAAACACGAGCATGACCCCAAGAAAAGAAAAAAAAACTAACGGCAAGAAAGCCAGACAAGGTGAAGATCAAAACCCGGGTAAGAACTTGAAGAAAAAGCTAGCCTAAACAACAAAGGATAACAGAAAACCCGGGCTAAATTCGGAAAAGGAACTAGCCTAAGCCGAATAAACAAACCTAACAAATGCAAACAAAACATACAATTAACAAAACACATAATCCTATTAGGTTAGCAGCACCTAATGGATGGTTCTAAGCTACTATATGCAAAAAGGCCGATTTTGGTCAACAATCAGAGTACCTTCTGAATAAAGCAGAGTATATACCTCTCATGCCTGGTGTGGTGCAGGATATGGTCAAACAGTACGCCCGAACTCTTTTACTGTACCTATAAAAGCGTACAGTCGGTAAGGTTTGCCCGCCTTCCTAACAATTCTCAAAACGGATGAATATTCGGGGAATCTGGACAAACCAGGCAGGGGGTTAAGAACAATGCATATGTGTTGGAGCAAAAAAAATTTTGAACCAACGTCTTAACCGTAAAAAATGACGTATGCTTTTTTTTATGAAAACTAAGAACTATATTTAATCTTAACAGTATGATACATTTATGAAACTTGTCGAAAAATTTCAAGAAGTCCCATATACGTTGAAGACGACCTTACAATCTTTCCATGTATGTCCCGAACGCACTACGACGATCACGGTGTGTGGGCACCGATTCCGATCGAAGAGTTCTCCCTCTATTGGTTTCTTCTCACACA
>JAULJZ010171942.1:0-14424 GCA_032270985.1 Heliamphora pulchella
TGACTGTGAAGAGGTCTACAGAGTCTGTCGCAAGCCTGGAGAAGCTAACAGCAGTCGTCGGAGGCTGAGGAGGACTCTTCAATGGTCGGCACAGGCCCTGGAGGGGCTGACAAGGATCGCCGGAGGCTCTAGATGGGCTGACAACAGGCTTCGTTCCCTCCTTGAGGGTCTGACGGGGGTCGAAGCCACCCTAGGAGGGTCTGGCGAGAGTCGTCGTCACCCCTGGAGGGGTTGACGAGGGTCGAAATCACCCTAGAAGGGTCCGATGAGGGTCGTCGTCACCCCTGGAGGGGTGGATGAGGGAGATCGCAGTGCCTGGAAGGTTGACAAGGGTCGGCGCACGTTTCTGGGTTAGCCGACAGTGGTCGGCGTGAGCTCCTGGAAGGCCGACGAGGGTCAGCGACGACGGCGGGAGGGTCGACGGTGGACGGCGAGGGTCTGGTGGTCGGCGGCTAGGGTTAGGTGGCGGCTGGTTCTGGTGGAAGCTAGGGTTTGTGATAGGTTAGGGTTTCATAGCTCTGATACCATATTAGAAAAGAGAAAAGAATATTAGAAAGCGTGTATCACATTGTGGGATGTGCACGCGTATTTATTAAGTACCGAAGACATACAGTAGATACTGTGGGCATCCCCACAGGATATTATTAATACTAAATATATTTAACAAGCGTGAACAACAGATGGATGGGACAAAAAACCCGATGAAGATCCGTCGCACATAGTCGGAGTCATGCAAAGGTCCGTCAAAATCCTCGATGGCAGGAGGGCCGACGAAGGTCTTAGGTGAAAATAATCAATCGAGGCAGATCATGGGTAGCGAAGTAAAAGACCAGATCGAGTTACGGAGTTTCGCCAGAGGGAGGATTTGGTTGTGTTGATGGTGGCTGATGGTGCATTGAGGGTCGCCGGTTGTCAAAGAAGTGTCGACGATGGTCGTTGAAGCTAGGTGATGATGCTAGCGTCAGTTGTGTTTGACAAAGAGAGAGATGCTGGAGTTCGATGGTTCACAATGATATGTGATTGCTAGGGCTACATCGGTGGTCGAAAAGGTCGACAATGATAGGAGAAGGGTGGATGTTGGTCGGAGGATGGACGATGGTGGTTATCGACGTTGTGGGTTTTTTTTTTCTTGAAGAGAGAGTGAAACAATGGAATTGCGACCGGTGGTATACGATGACCTGTGACATTGGTGGCCTGCGAAGGTCTTTGGTGATCAATGCTGATCGCTGGTCGATAGATGTTCTTAGCTGTGCAAAATCAATGGTCAATTGATGATACTAGTTTGATGATCAATTTATTTTTTGGATTCAAATTGCAAACATTTGGATATCTGCTCTGAAACCATGATAGAAAAGAAAAGAGAGAAAATAATCTATTATTTTGATAATTAATAGGCTTACTCACTAAAGATGAGTTACAAATTATAAATAAAACAAAGCCGAGCACCCTAATTAGTCTTAATGACTAATCTACCTTTTAGCTAACAACCAAATAACAAAATAATCAAAAGTACACTTTCATTGCATGATGGCATGAAATGACCCTAGCATGTTAATGCCAGGCAAATAGAATGGTGTAATGCATTTGGGGCCTAAGGATTAATGTTGTCCTGCTAGTGTGGAACTATGGTGCAACGCTAAGGGTGCGCAATGGCACAAGGTGGACTTAGCATGTGTGTACGCACAATGATAGTGTCATGGGCACAAGGGTGACTCTTGGTGTTGTGCGGGGGAATGAGGCACCCCGTGGATATTTGAAGCGTGCTACAACAACTAGATACAAGTCAGAAGCTTGTCAGCTAGTCAGACCAAGGCTTAACGATATGGGACCTCAATTGGGCAAATGCCTTGCTTGGGAGCGAGCTTGATGCAATGAAGCTACTATTGCTGTTCGGCTTGCAACTTGAGGCGTCAAGTCTTAAAGTGGCATCTGGGATATACGAGACTTTCATGAGGGGAGTTTGTTCTTATTTGACAAAGCACTGATCCTAAAGAGAAAAATTGAAGAGCAAGTAAATGATTCACACTCGGATGGTTAGAGTATAGGGGAATTTGGACGTGGAGTTTAAATGCCTCACGGGGACAAGTTCTACTGCGTTATAAAGAGTTGCCCCGTTACAATTGGTATCGGAGCTAGACCACTACTCCTTTGTGGGGTGTGTTCTAGGGCAAATGTGTTCCTTGTCAAATCTTTGTTTTCGTGGACCTTGATGCTGCTGTGTGAAAGAGTAATACATGATGGTAGTGTTTGTCATTGCTGAAACTAATTGTTTATAAATTATAACTTGTAGCAGAAATTGTGAGTGTTTGGTAAATATGTTAGCTTATAACTGAAATAGAAGAAAAAGTAATTATAACTTATAGCAAAAGTTGTGAACGTTTAGAAAAGGTTGTAATTTATTGTTAAAATACTAGCAAAAAGCTAAAAGCTACTCATAGCAGCTTTACCAAACACCCCCGATGCCTCAATTCAAGGCAAGATTGTATTGTCTCCTAAACTCGATATAAGATCAATGATTGGTTTTCTCCGTTTGATGAGGTGCTTTGAAGGCGCATTGGACTGAACTTATCAGCAGAAGGATTTGGGGTATTTGTATGCACTGTGCTATATTCAAATGATGCCTTTTGAAGCCGCGAGCCATGCTTATGATGAGATTGTAGCGATACTGTGACATGTAGTCTCTTCTATGTCAGATGGGTGGTTCCCTTTCACTTTGTGGGCTTGGTGTGAACGATCCTTACTTCATGGACACTTTGTAGCTTGAGCTACTTAGGTGCATAGGTTACTTCCTACCGCAGTGTGGACTTGAACTAACAGTTTGCCTTCATATTGTGGGCTTTGCAAGCATTCCCATATCATTGTTGAGCGGGCATATGTTCGCAGGCTTGCTGTGCATATAGCACTCTCATTGGCTTGTTCATGGAACCTGTGCTATTCTATCTTGGTCGATGCATTTGTGACTTGTGCTTGTCGGTGGTTGTGCATCTTTCAGCTTGTTTGTTGACTTCACTTTGGGTATGATCAGAAATTTATTAAAAACACTTTGTTGTCTCGACTTCTACGTGCAGAGGCACCATGGCGTATGCGTTCGCCATAGAAGAGCTGGGTGAAAGTCAGTTGCCGGAGGGTAACCACATCGCGGGATGTGTAAAGTCGGACATTAATCTGATAGCAGGTTAAGTGCACCAAAACTTGAGCAATCCACCTGTTGCGACTTGACATATCTTCCCATGGGTTGGGTGGCGTGGTAAACTTCCGAGGTGCTATGATTTTCCTGTACGTTCATATACACCCAATGCCAGTCCCCTTGAATTTGTGAATTAGTTTTGTTATCAGGGTGATGGCTGTAAATAGGCTTAGGTACTAGACAACATGAGTCTGAGTTATTTAATATGCATTTGAGTCACTGGTTGGATCTCGCTTTCGGTGAAGGCTAGTGGGTTGAGATGCTGGACAGCTGCATTGCAGAAAAAAAAAAAGAGAAAGAAAAGGGAAAATGTTGTGAAGAGAAAAACAACAAATGAGAAAAATCTTGCCATAGGGCATTTGCTTCTGAGGAAGCTTGAGAAAAACTGACTCCACTGGAGGCCAAAGCATAAAATTTGAGTGAGTTGAGTTTTTCTAGAGGGCACAAGCCTCACCAGAGGGTAAGTTGAGTTGCTAGAGGGCTTAAGTTTAAACATGCGAGAGGACATAAGCCAAAGGGCTTGACAAGAGCTTACCTTGAGTTGGAATTGGCCTGTGGGCATTAGTCCGAGGGCTTAAACATCTGAAAACAACAGCCAGAGGGCTTTTCTAGAGTTGCCAGAGGGCTTATTCTAAGTTGAGTGGAGGAGGGAATCACGAAGTGCCAACATCCTTTGCGATCAGCGCATTTCTCCTTTCCTGTAGGTTGACACCAGAAGTGGTGATGCAAGGAGCATTCATAGGAGATGAGTGAGCAAGGAGTTTCTCTCCAGCTAATAGGAGCTTCAGTTGAGATTTCTCGGAGGAGCTTGTTCTAAGTCAGGCAAAGGACCTTCAGAGGAAGATATGAAGTTATCCCAAGGAGCAATCGAATTGCTCAGAGGAGCATTGAGGAGTTCTGTTGCCGACGAGGCTGTGCGACAATGATCCCAACAAGTTCAGAATCAATGGAGCACTGCCACAAATTGAGATTGAGATGAGTTAGCTAAGAGGAGCTTTGTTGTGGGATCATATGAGTTTGCTCTGAGGAGCTTTGTTCAATTTAAGTTTACGCTCAGAGGAGCAACAGAAACTTGTCATGCTTGCACACTTCATATGCCAATGTCGTGACGTCATGTGGTTGTGGCCATTGGAGAGCCCAAAGAAGGGCCACGCCATTTCCCAAGAGAGGTGGCAACATTCGTCCAAGGTGTGCCAAGTGATGCTCCAACGTGGCATAGAGAATGGCCCCAAGTCGCCCAATGTGCTTGGCAAGACAACATGGCAGCACACACCAGCACTTGCACAAGGCATCACAAAGCAACACAGTGGTGCACCACATGGGAGCATGCGGCAGCCAGCATGGGCAGCAGCATAGGCAGCAGGCAACAGCAGCTGCCAGCCAGCATGGGCAACAGGTAGCAGCAGCAGCCTAGCAACATGGCAGCACAGGCAGCAGCTTGGCATTGGCTTCTGGGGCACCGAACGGCGACGAAATGACTTCAGTTTTTTTATTGGAGATACTCTATATGGAAGGCTTTATTGTGCCCAAAATTGGTGGTTTTTCAATAATTGTGGAATTTATGAAAATTCATTATGGCTCTTCTGACATGTTGATGCTTTCTCTAGCCAAATTTAAAATGGCTTAGAATGCTATTATAAGTGGTAATGGTGAGCCACCTATCAACCCCCATATGCCAAAATGAGGCACCAAAAGGGCATCCCCAAGGGCTTTGGGGGCGCACTCTAGGCACCCTTAAGAGGTGTTCTAGGATCTCCACGTGGGATTGGGAGCCTTATGGATGGTGTCTTCTCGGCAGTAGTGTCGACACCATGTGTAACTCAAGGGGTAAAGGTTGTGGGCAAGTGCATGCTATGCCCTGGGTGCTAACCCCCTTGTTTGAGTGTCCTAATTCGATTATGCTATTGAGGCACCACCAAAGGCCTCGTGTGCTAGCCTACTTGCATGTGTTTTGGTTGTGGGTGCGTGCACGCTATGCCCTAGGTGCTAACCCCTTTGTTTTGGTTTGGCAACGCCAATGTTGGGCAACTGGAATGGTGTAATGCATTTGTAGCCTAAGAATCAATTTTCCCTTGCTCAGGTGTGCAATGGCCCAAGGGGTACTTAGCATCTGTGTACGCACGAGGAAAGCCCCTTAGGCACAAGAGTGACCCTTGGAGTTGTTTGGGGGCACGAGGCACCCTGCGACTATCTAAGGCGTACTACAACGACTCGATACAAGTCAGAAGCCCGTCAACTAGTTAGGGCTCAAGACTTGATGATATGGGGCCTCGGTTGGGGCGAGTGCCTGGCTTGGGAGTGAGCTTGGTGCAATGAAGCTACTGTTCTTGAGATGTCAAATCTTGAAGTGGCATCCGGGATATATGAGAGTTTGTTCTTGCTTAACGAAGCACGAACCCTAAAGAGAAAAATTGAAGAACGGGTAAATGGTTCACACTCGGATGGTTGGAGTGAAGGCGGATCCGAACTTGGTGGAGTTTGAATTCCTCATAGGGACAAGTACCGCTCTGTTATAAAGAGTGGCCCAATGACATGGTGTAAGACTACGTACATTTTACATTTCTTAGACTCTGCAGTGGGCTATCCTTTTTATTATGAACCAATCACGGTTATATATGGTCAATAAAGATGTTTTAAATTTAATACTAGTGCAACTGATTCTGAATCTAAAAGTATGTAAGATATCAAGAAAATTCTAAAAACTTATTTAGACAGTAGTAGCAATGGAAGTCCTCTAGGGAATGGGCATTACTATGTTGTGTTTCACAATTTTCCATTGTGTTTTGATGAAAACACTATAATTTCATTACTCCATCATGTATACTTAGTACATGCATACATACGTGCATGAATGGTTGAGACAACTTTCACCACAAGCTTTGAGTAATTCTCAGATTTGATTGGTTCCGTAGCTTCTATGTTAGCCTTTAAAAAATGATTGATTTTGCTGATAAAAAATGGGAAAAAAAAAACTGGAAAAAAGAAAATGATTCTTATTTTGTTGTGAAGGGGAAACTTTCACAAACTTAAACGGGACGGCGGTGCTTAACAAGTTTGCGCAAACATACAGTGCAATGCACCTGTTGTCCTAACATAAATGATACACGTGTCACTGTAACAAAAACTCTTAAAATGAAATGCTTGCATCTTAACATTAATAAGTAAGATTGTTTACGTGGAAGGACTAAAAGTGAGAAGGAAAACAAAAAATTCTAACTTACAAAAAAATAATAATGAAAAACTCTTCCAAATGCATTGGGGTGAGCCCCCCCTCCCCCCCTCTCTCTCACACACACACACAACACACAAAATATGTTTCTTGCGGGGTGTGTGCTTTTCGTATCTTCTTTGTGTGGCGCCATGCTTTTGTCTATCCTAGTGGACAACAAACAATTTCTATATTGGTGCTCGTGTAAATCTTAAATGCAGATATAAACTTGTTTTAGTGGTTTTATTTTTGTATTAAGTGTATTTTTGCCTCATTTCCTCCACACATCCAATGCTCTTGTTGAGTCCTCTAAACTAATAGTTTGTGGGATACCGAGAGAAGATTATCCAAATTTAGGGGTACAAACTACAAAGAAAGAACATGTTGAGGTATGTTCCTTTTTTTACATTAATCATGCATGATGTGCGCATCATGTTTTTGAGTAGTCCCTGAATAATTCTCCGAGTATCTCCTCAGTTGATTGTCGTTAGCCCCTCACCTGCAAGAAAAAGAAAAGAAAATGGAGAAAGTAGCTTATGATTGCCCAATGTGTTGTTACCTGAAAGGTTTGTTAATTATCGGTTTTTATGAGACTAATGTGTAATGTAAGCATTGATCTAGTTGCCTCTATTTCTTTGTCTGTAGATTAAGGGAAGATCGGCTTCAACGAATCGCAAGGTACAAAAGTAGGCTTGCCCTCCTCCTACCCCCACTTGCAGAGCAACAACAGTTCACAAATGACACGGCTGCTGCAAACTGACTTAAAACGTGTAAGATCTGAAATCCTTACCAGTGTTGTTCCGAAATAGATGGACTCATAATTGTTCTTTCAAGATGAAAGAAAAATATTAGATTCATTTGCATAATAGATGTGAATGTGAATGAAACAAAGGAGTTGCGAATGATTTGGTGTTTGTTCTTGTAAAATGTAGCTGTAAATTGTTACTTGACTATGTTCTTAAGATCTTTACATAATTGTGCAGTCTTAACAAGAAGAGAAACATGATGTTTTGAATTTCTTATCCAAGGCCGGAAAATTTGGCAGAAACTTTCAAGGAGTGAATGGTTTTCGGCTTGGAGTATTGAAATCTGATCTGATGAGTGGAATTGTTAAAAACAGGAGGTTGCCCTTCATTTGGATTCTTCACCTGTTCTGCAATAATTAGGTTACTATGTAAGATGCTGAGATATTATCTTGCAGTACTCTGTTCGATTTAATCCTCTCTCTCTCTCTCTCTCTCTCTCTTTCTTTTCTTTTCCTGTTTGTTGTTTCTGTTGTATTATTCTCATGGCTTGATTTGCATCGAGTTTCTTTCCATTCTGTGGTTTGTTTGTTTTGTTGGATGATTGAATTAACTGATTACCAGTCTTTTTAAGTGGAATTTGAACAAACCTGTAATTACGAGGTCAAGGAAGTCTCCGATACACAAGGCTCCCATTTCATGTTACTTCAGATGCAGATTGTTTCGGTACAAGGAACGATAACGAGAATGTGGCAAGCCATATACTCTAGATAGTGGTGCAGCAGTAAATTTTTATAAATAATAATTTAAAATGTAGGTCTTTCAAACGATCAGCATTACATAAAATGGAGTATTATTTTTTCAAACTATAAATACCCTTGTTTTGGGATGGTATATACCCTTGTTTTGGGATGGTATATCACGTGTAGGAAAGTATCCAAATGTAAATTGCACGAAGGTATATCATGTGTAGGAATGCATGTAGGGATGTAAAATGGGATCATGTGTAGTAATGCATGTAGGGATGTAAAATGGGATTGGGTTGCGCCTGGCCCCGGCACTGTTCAAGCCCAGCCCAAGTTTGAAAATAGCTCGAGCTCAAATATGCTAGGATTGGGCCTAAGTCGACCCCTTAGAGCCTGTGGCTCAACTCGAGCCTGTGGCTCAGCCCGAGCTCGGCCAGTCAACCCTAGTCCATGGCCTACCATAAGCCAAGTAGAGAGCCTGGCTTGTTTGCTTAGGCCTGTCCGACCAGCTTGCTCAGTTTAAGCCTGTTGAAACATTCCAATGAATATACTCTCGCAAGCTGGCCCAAGGCCTACACCCCCAATAGCTACGTCAACGAATAGTTTTTGAATTGGACAGTTGAGATCGCGAGCAAAATTGATCTGACGATTAGGCTTTAATAGCCATTGGCGGCCCCCCAACGGTCACATCTGTATTTTAAAAAAAAAAAAAATCCTTTCAAAACCCTATAAATACCCTATAATTCAACTCATTTTAATTCATTTAATTATCAACTCTCTCAACTCATTCTCAATTTCTCGTATTGCTCTCAAGTGCTCTGTATAATTCCCAATTCAAGATCAAGTATTGAGGAATCAAGATCAAAGTTCAAAAAAATCGAGATCAAAATTGAAGAATAAAGTTTTTACAAGACGATAATTGCATCTTCTTTTGGTTTGATTTAATTTGTGCAATTTACTTTTTATTTTATTTTTAATTTTCTTTCCTCTTTTTACTACTTTTTCTTTCATATTATTTGTTTTTAAATTTCTTAGGTGTTATTATAAAAAAATAATATTCACTTTAAAAATATTTTTATTTTACTTTATTTGTAATTAAAAATAAATAATTAATTTACTTTATTTTTCAAATTATATTATTTTTTATGTATCATAATAATTCTAATTGTATTAGTGTTGTTGATTATACTTAACAACCTACGGGTAGTTCTAATAATTCACCTATGATTCCACCTAATGTTTCTGAATCATCATGCGATGCTCCTACTGTTGATGTAACTGCATCAGCATCACCATTTCAATTTGGTAGTGAAAAAACATCCACCGTATGAATGTATTTTGATAGAATTATAAAAAATAAAAATGCTGACACTGTAGTTATTAAATCTAAATATAAAATTTATAATAAATTACTAAGTGGTAACACAGCGAATGATACTAACCATTTACGTAGACACGTTGATATGCACGTTAGAAATAAACCTCTTAATTTTAACACACAAATACAAATAAATAAGAGTTCAATGGTTAACATAGCAATTTCTTTTTTTATTTTAATCCTATACAGGCAGAAGACATGGTGGTAAAACGTGAACATCATTTTGCAATGAGTGAAGGACCAAAGTTTGTTGAGTTTACGCCTCGAAATGGAATTAGGAGATTTATTATAGAATATAAAAGGTAGAATTTATTTAACTTCTGATTTATGGACATCACAATAAGGTGTAGAATATCAATGTATTATTGCACATTTTGTATACGATAATTGGAATTTAAATAAAGGAATTACACCGTTTAAACCTCTAGAACTTTTTTATACCGGTCAAGTTTTAAGTATAGAAATTAGAGCACAAATATATTTGTGAGCCATTAATAATAAAAAAATTTCTATTACTCTAGATAATACTTCATATTACAATGAATGTGTTCAATATCTTAAACATAATTTATAACTTCCTATATTTGGCGAATTATTTCATTCTCGTTGTTTCACATATATATTAAATTTAATTGTTAAAAAAGGACTTTATGAGTATAACAAATCGTTTGATAGGATTAGGTAAGCCGTAAGAATAATTAATAGCAGTGTTAAAAGAGTAGATATTTATAAAAAAATGTATTGAAAAAAACTTAAAAGTTAAAAAATTACTATACAATGTAGAAATTAGATGGAACGCTGTATATAATATGTTACAAGTAGCAATTAAATAAAAAAAATAAATTAATTTATTTTTTAAAAGCCAAACAATAAATAATTTTTATCCAGCAACTAATTAAGATTGGGGTAACGTAAATTTATACAAAAAAAATTAAAATTTTTTGTTGAATCAATAAAATTATTTTCTTATATTTATATTCCTATTACTTGTTTTACACCAACTAACAAAAATAATGGAATTTTTTATTGAGTATTTACAAAATAATAGATATTTTTATATCGTTAAAAATATGAAATCTAAAATTGATAAATATTATGGTATATTACCACATATTTTCAGAATAGCTATAATATTGTATCTTAGATGTAAAGATATTAGTTTATAATATTTTTTAGATCAAATTCGTGATAACCACGACCAATTTGAACAAATTATAAATACACTTGGAGAATTATATGAAAAATATGAACATAGTGTAATATCACAACATACGCAACTAACACCATCCTCCTTGTCTTCATCTTGAGGTCGAGGTGGGATATTTTTTTAAAAATAAATGTTAAAAACTAATCAAATACTAAGGTAGTTCTATTTCAGAACTCTAACGTTATTGAAACATCCCCAATGATATAGACGAGAATAGTTTTAATATTTCAGATTATTAGAAACAACATGAGTCATCATGGCTTGTCTTATCCGCGATAGTTTGTGGTATACTACTAAATGTTCATGTCTTTACAGTTGCTTCTCAGACGGCATTTAGTGCAGGTGGACGGGTCATCAACGATTATAGATGCAGGTTCACATAGGAAATGGAGGAAACTTTGGTAATCACTTGCAACATACTGTACGCATCATCTAGACAACGATATTTGGATGAGAAAACAAGACTTTAAGACGATTTGGAGACTATTACACTCAGAAGTCCCGAAGAATTGTCTGGTTTAGATTAAATTCTTAATTTCGATTTGTAAATTTTATTTTCTTAAATTTTTAAACATTTTATTCTTTTACATATTAGATTAGATGTATTTTTATTTTTTTAATAGGAAAATAATATAAATAATTGATAGGCTGGTAGGTGACAACCTAGATAGGATGTATTTGACATACAGTGATATAATTTTAATACATTGTTTAAAAAGAAAATTGTATGCTTATAAATGATAATGTAAATCATTATTTTTTATTAAATAATAAATTTTTTATCTAACATTTAATTACTTGAAGTGTTCGTTCAACTTTATTATATATATATTTTTTATTATATACAAACAAAAATAAGTGTATAAAAGTTAAATTACAATTACAAAGTAACTTACAATAATTTAAATCATAAACTAATAATAATAAATCATTTATAAGTTACTTTGTAAATATAACTTGTAAGTTATATTTGTATAAATAATAAGTTATAATAACTAATAAGTAATAAGTTAAATCATAAGTGAGTTCATAAAATATAAAGTTATAATAACTAATAACTATTAACTTATAAATAAACTAATAAGAATAAGTTACCTTGTAAATATAAGTTATAACTTATATAAGTAATAACTAATAAATAATAAATTTATTATAAGTGATTTCATAAAATATAAACTTATTAATTTATCTATTTGTAATTATTATAAGTAATAACTAGTAACAAGTTAATTTTAATTTAAAAATTAAAAATTTGTAAAGAGAACCGATTAACCCTGGGTTGAATAAGTTAATCCTTGGTCTACTAAAAAATTAAACGTTTGTTTTAGCATATTAAATAAAAAATCAACATTCATGAGAGAGATACACAAGATTTAACGTAGAAACCCTTAGATAAACTCCAAATGAAAACCACGATAACAACTCACAAAACACTTTTTCACTATGAATAAAAAAGGTACAAGCTAGAAGAATAAAGGATTTACACCAATTATCCACTGCTCCCCAAGATCTTTCTTGATTCCACATATCCTAATTGCTTTAAATTCCCAATCTATGTAACCCGACGGCTTAGAAGAGATCCGAGCAAGTTTTAAGGGAGGATATATGACCAAAAGTGTAGGAAGAATGGTATGTATGGGAAATACACAATCTGGTTTTGAGCACACTTCAAGGAGTTGAAATGCACCTAGAATGCTACAAGGGAGTTGACAAAAAGATTGACAGGATGGTTTAAAATCAAAGGGGTCAAAATAGTCAATCAAAAACTCTCAATAAGCTTTTGGTAGTTCTAAAACGAGAAAAAGCAAAAGCTTATATATTACTAGGGTTTTGAACACAAAAGGTGGCTGAAGGCTGGCTCTAAGTGCTCGAGTGCCTAGGGAGTGCGTGCCAGTGCCTGAGCGCTCGAGCGCGCCGTAGGCACCTAGCGAGCATCATAAAGGTGCTGACCTTTTTTTGACCCAATGAGAGCTTGAGGGCTGCTCAAGTGCAGCTCAAGCGCAGAATGAAGAGTTCAAGCGCCTAGCAAGTGCTTGGTGAGCGCTCAACACTGGAAACAAAGGGCTCAAGGTTGCTCAAGCGCTTTAAAAGCGCTTGGCGACCGCACCTCACTAGAGTGCAAAGGAGATATACGGAGGATCTAGCACTCAAGCGCCAAACGAGTGCTTAGTGAGCAAAGCCCACTAGAGAACCAAGGGCTCCTTAGCACTCGAGCGCCTTAAGGGAGCCTAGCAAGCGGACTCTATTGGAAAACCCAAGGTACATTAGCACTCAAGCACCGTAAGGGTGCCTAGCGAGTGCACACTACTGGAAAATAACTAAAGGCCAGCGCTCAAGCGCCTTGCGAGCGCTCAACGAGTGCCAAGATAGCACTCAAGCACCTGTCGAGCACTCTACGAGCGCCGAGAGGGAAAAGCCAAAAAGATGCATAAAATAGGGGTCATGCAACGAGAAGATGTAAATGCAAAGCGTCCTAGCCCAAACTAAAAACAACCAACAAAACTAAGAAATAGAAAATATAGACTCTTGGTGATTCTATCTGGACACCCGAAAATCACCAATTATATTAACAATCTCACCCTTTGGCATTTCCGAGACAAAAACCCAAGACAACAAAGATGTACATGGAAACAAAGGAAATAAAAACAACAAATTGTAGCCAATATCTTATTACAAATAATTCCGACAACTTCAAGAGAAAAAGAGGCATTTACTTATTACAGAGATGGTGCGATTTGATTTAAACTATCTTTGATGCCGACAGTGTAACGCCTCGATTTCGTAACAATAAAACCCCGCAATATAAAAAGGTAAAGAAACTCGAGTTTACGATTTTTTCACAAAATCTGATCAAACGATTAACTGAAACAAAACTTCGTTGAAAAGCCAACTAAAATATCTCATTTTTCCAACAGAATCGAAGTAAAAGAGAGCTTTTTAAACTGTAAAACAAGTCTACATGTATAGCTATTCACGTCATAAATGATACACAAAAGATAACCAACAAACCTCTTTTTCAAAACAAATTTTCACAAGTGTGTCACTCAGGGAAGTCCGCCCCACTGCTCGAGCGGTGAGGCACTTGAGAGCAAACTGCTTCAAATCTTGAAATTTTCTTAAGTGTTGGAAAAATCTCAAAATTTCTTATACTTTGAACGTAGTTTTCATAAGCCAAAAACTTGAAGTTAAAAAATACATTTAGCATTAAAAGAACCTCCAACTTCTCAAAACTTGAAAAGTTGCCATACTAAACCATAGACTTAACCCGAATTCAGAACCCGACAATCTCACATGCATACAAGTCACAAATACAGGTTTTAAGACCTTACAAACGAATTGATACTGAGTCATATACAGTCTTCTAATGCATTAAAAGTTTTGATTACCATAACTGAAACCCCCAAAGATACAACTAAAGGAACACAAATAATCTCATCAAGGAAAAACGACCTAACGAGATCTCAACTGTAGTCCACTTAACTCGGCGACTTGCCTTTCGTAACACCTGAAGTTGTTTATACAACATGAGACTCGATTCGTAGGAAATAGACTAAAGATGAACAAATGCATGACATGCAAGGATGGTTATGCAAAATGCACGACAAAGTTTTATCCAAAAGCTAACTTCATTTTTAACAAATTTCCAATCGCATTTGGTTTTCTCATACTAAACCAACTCCATTCTTATACACAACACTGTCATTTTAATCTTTCATTCCTTCACCAATTTTAGATCGTTTCAAGTTCTCCAGTATTCACACATGCACCAACACACACAAACTCCACTGGCGCTTTCCAAACCCAACCAATTCATGGTTTAAA
This sequence comes from Heliamphora pulchella, assembly GCA_032270985.1. Taxonomy (NCBI): domain Eukaryota; kingdom Viridiplantae; phylum Streptophyta; class Magnoliopsida; order Ericales; family Sarraceniaceae; genus Heliamphora; species Heliamphora pulchella. Next base: position 14,292 of record JAULJZ010171942.1, read on the forward strand.
TTTCTAGAAACGACGTCATATAAGCTTATAGACCTATGCATGGCTACTATTGACCAGGTCCCACGAGGCCCGCCAAGTGGCAAATGCGTTCTATACCCCGTCACGACTACGCCTCCTTCTTGGTTATTATTTG
>JAULJZ010171952.1:0-24138 GCA_032270985.1 Heliamphora pulchella
ACCAATGAGGTGTTGCCACGTTTTGGGACACGTTAGGCCATTTGAAGTTGGCGGCCGCCACAATGCAAGTTGGCGGCCGCTGGGTTGGAAAAGGTTTTATTGGCGGCACCCACAATGTGAATTGGCGGTCGCCATGTTGTCTAAGGTTTCCAAGAGATTCTATTGACGGCCGCCACAATGAACATGGCGGTCGCCGCTTCTGGCAATGACTTAGGCAACAAGTTATCGATGGTTTGGTACAATTTCATTGGTTTCGAAGATTTTGATGGTTTTTGTTGACGGAGTTCAAATACCGAGCTTGGATCAATTCCCGAGGATCGTACTGAGGCACTATTCCACCTGTTTTCATTATCGAATTCGCCTAAGATTAGGCGGGGTCCAATTGGGGTGTTTACAACTCCCGTAAGCCGTTGATACATTTTGCCTTTTCAAAAGTTTGGTATATCCGTCCCGATATGCAGTTCATGCAATACATGACCACGTGCCTCGTCAGGACCTCATTTCAGCCGACAGAGCGCACACACACCTGCTTCGTCAGGACCTCGTTTCAGCCGACAAACAACAGACACACAAATGCCTTGTTAGGAACTCGTTTCAACCAACAGAGCGCATCCACTCACACCCACACACGCACCCATGCATCATCAACCAGGATTAACATCTACTGGACCATAAACTTATCTATCCCATTCCATACACATATGTAAACCTAAACTAGGATTTAAAGCATATAATCATGTATTAACACGATGTTCCACAAACCACGTCACATGCCTATAAAACTCTAGTTTTTAAAGCATAAATCACGTTACACATAACGGTATCAAACCCATGTAATTCACTTACATAATCCGTACATAAATAAAGTAGAGTTATAAATGTACAAAGCCAATTATAAATGCACCTAGCCATATATAACTTCACATCATGACGCCACCCGCCATATTACCCGACATCCACTCAAACGATTCCCAACTGATATAGCACGCTGCCACAACCCTGCTCGAGCGGTCCCCTACCGACATACATCTCTGGCACTCCACTGCTCGAGCGCTCAACCACCACTCGAGCGGTCACCAACCGACCCAACACTCTGCCACTAGCTTACTCGAGCGCACGACCACTGCTCGAGTGGTCAACGCTGGGAGAAAACCCTAAACTAAGAAACAAAACCAAATCCCCGCACGTAACGATGTACTAACCACCACACGACCAACCAAACCCCAAAAGGAATCTACAGGTATTTGAATCGACTAATTCCCATAAATTAATCAATTGAATACCATAGAACGCCAATCGAAAACCAAAATCCAACCACCAAAACACTAACACCCAACATAAACCCACGACGTCTACAAGAACACCACAACACCCCACGAAACATGAAATTAGGTCAAAAGGGCCAACAAGGATGAAAAATAACCTTTTTCCAATGCATTCGGCCAAAAACGGGTGAAAAATGATTTGAAAATCTTGACACACCTTCACTCTTTTGATCATAACTTTCTCTACAAAAAGAATTTTAAGCTGAGAGAAGTGTCATTAGAAAGAGGACTTTCGGGGCTTCATTTTGAGTACAAGAACGACCTAATTTCGAGTCCGAACGAAGGAGATAACATCAAAACAAATGACCCTACGCAGCCAGTCCGCTCGAGTGAGCCACCACCCGAGAAAACCCCAGATTTTGCTATTCTTGTTGTTCTAAGCCTACAAACTCCCCAACACCCACTATGATGCTTCAAAACACACTTAAACTTACCGATTTGCATATATATAACACTCACAGACATACACAAGCCCAAAACACCTAGAATCACGGAACGAAAAACCTCAAAACCCGATTCCATCCACCGAAATCAACACAAAACCCCTTTTGAAACCAAAATTCGATTTTCTTGAAACAAAGTCAGATCTATAGCAATCTAACCGTTAAAAACGCACACGATTACACGCAGCACCATTATAAGACATGAGAGTCTTGGATCCAACCTCGGTGAGTTAAAAACTCGATACCTCGAACCACGTACAAAACTGAGCTTCACCGGAATCAAAATCTGGCCAAATGGTTGCATAGCCCTCGATGCCGATACCAAAAATCCGCAATCTGATCTTCAAAAACCAAGTCATGGGCCCCCGAGAACTTAGAGAAAAGGCAGAGATAAAAAAGAGGAAACTTAGGTGTTAAGTTTTTAAAAATATCTTCATGAAAATATCAAATTCCAGATATTTATAGGCCTCCAGAATATCTTATTTTGAAAATTTTTAAAATTCGCACCGTAACAACCTACGGCCTCGAGAACCTATCCCGCATGCATTACTACCCTCGAACATGCATCAAAAGCATTAAAACATGTTCAAACGAAAACACGTAACGCGCGTCCGAAAATGCCGAAAAAAAAAAATAGGTCAGGGTCTCACAGTATGCTTAGGATTTAGGACCCCTTTTACATTTGGTTGACATTTTGATGTTTTTATACGATAGATTATATATTTTAACTATTTAATTTTGGATATTCTCTCTTTGCCCCCATTTTCTATATTTGCATGCATTTGAAAAATATAATTAAAGAACTAATGATGATTAGCAGACACCAACCTTGTGGTAGGGCGAATAGGCTGCCTAACACCTTTCCCGATTTGTACTTTAGTCCCCGAACTCTTATTTTCTCTGGTTAAACGCTTTAAAGATTAGTAGCTCATTTTTATTTTTCTTAGTTTTTCTCAAAAATCAAGTGCCGACTCCATTTTTCACAAAAAGGGTTTTCAAAAATCTTTTGGTTTTCAAGGTGTTAAAAGTTTTCAAAATAACTCTTGAATTTCCTATTTTTTGAATTAAATCCAAAATCGCAGTGCCACAGGTGTTGAGATCCGGGCTATGCCTGAGTATGTTATACTATTTGCTTTGTCACATTTTAAAATGGAATTTTCTGAAAAATAGAGGAGACTGTCGATTTTTTTTTTAAGATTGACACTTAGAATATTTTTTTGAAGATTTGGGAAGTTACATCATTTAAAACAATTTAAATCCAATGGTTTTTCTTTAACGGAGGTTCTGACCATAAATAGGATTTTATAAAAAGGTTTACCATCACTTGTTCTATATTGTTAGGTAGTCACGTGGGGTTCACGTGCCTCAGATTCAAGAGCGTGATGAAATAGTATCGGTGCTCTAGGTTCGAATACCTAAGAGCCGTTGGTAATGATGGTCTTATCACGTGAATTATTTCTCGGTGTGTGTCACTACACGACATCTTTTGTGTGCTTGTGTGGGTTTGCGATTGATATTGACTTGGGTGTGCTATGTGTTTATGTGAGTATGGGGTTGAATCTTAGGAATGATGTGACTTGTCTTCGGGCGTCCAGTTAACTATTCTAGGGTTTGAAATAGAAAAGCATTTGGCAGGCGTTCTTTCTATGAGAAATCTAGATTAGTTACCTGGATTAGCGTGATATTCCTAATGGTTCTCCTTGGTATGTGAATGATTGTTGATGCGATGTGTTTGATTAGGATTGATATGTTCGTATGATCTTAAAGTGCTAAGTTTTGAAGGAAGGAATATAAGCATTCTTTGGGAAGAGAAAGTTAAATTGGATTTTATCTTAATGGGACATGTAAACTCTTTTAGTTAGAGGTTATGTTTTCAAAGAAAGAACGAGGCCGTGGTTGAGGTCATGGTATGGGTCATGGGAATGCGACCCGATGTTTGTTGATGCTAGAGATTTAAACCCAAGAGTTGAGAGTTGATCACTTTTGTGCATGGGGAAATTTGCTTGTATGCTACGGTTAACATATTGGTTACTATTAGTGGTAGTCAGTTGTCTGTTTTATTTTAGTGTTATGATAATTTTGTTCCGGTACTAGCAAGGCATGAAAACTAGTTTAGTCTTTTGTCGAGAGCGTTTTGTGCGGTATAATACTATCTTGAGGTGCATTGCATTATTAGTAAACTTATGGTTAGGTGTAGAATAGTGTTGGAACCCCTTGGGGATTGGTTGTTCTGACAAGGTCATATGATGGTGGTAATGCCCCTCTGTGCAAAATTTTTGGTGAAATTTGTTATGGAGCCATGTATTTGGGAATGGAATATGGATGGAAGCATACTAACCATGAGTCAAAGTATTTTAAACACTTACCCTGTGGGGTGTTAGTGATAGTCATATTGGAACCTTGATGCTCTTGACAACTTGTTGACATCCCTTGTTTTTTTTTTTCCTTCTGGGTGTTGCTAAGCTATGTTTTATTGGCATTTAGGAGTTTAGTTAAGATTGTGTATGTTGGGGAGGTACTCAATGCACCAATAGTGAAATTGTAGATATGTTGAGAAGTATGTTAGTTTTGGATATGATTCCGGTGTGTGACAATTATAGGTCCTTTAGGAATTTCAGGGGAATAAACGACTGGTGGTTTTGATTGTGGTCCTTATGGTTCGAAGGTGGTGTTGAGAAGATGTCTTTAGGAGGAGAATAAATATATGCCGGGGTGAAGTCGAGATGTGGGTAATGTTAAATCCTTTCGCGTGACAACGTAATTACTTTTGATGTTATCCGTATCAGTGATAAGTGCATTAAACTTGAGGGACCCCTGATGGGTGTTGGTGATGTGGTTAACTGTGAGATCCTAACTCATTTTTATTTTTGCGATGTTTCGACGTGTTGTTATTTGTTTTCGTCATAGAATGTTTATATGCATTTTATGCATGTTTGGGCTTAGAAATGCATGTGGAGTTGGATCTCAGGGCCATTGGGCATTGTGGTGCGATGTTAAAAAAATGATATTTTTGCGCGGGCGTATAAATAAGATATTTTATGAGATATTTTCATAAAACCTTTAGCTTGGAGGCTAAGTTTCTTTTTCTCTCACCTAAAGCTCCACCTTCTCTCTAGATTTTCTTAAGGCTAGGGCTTGGTTTTTGGCGATCGGGTAGCAGATCCTAGCTATCTACATCGAGGGCTACGCGTTCATTCGGATGGAATCTCGTTTCGATGAGGTTTTCTTTTTGAGGCGTCGAGTTTTTGACTCAACGAGGTAAGATCCTAGAATTTTATGTATTAAAGGGGTGCTACGTGAAATCGTATGCGTTTTTACCGTTTTAAAATGCATGAAAAGTTGATTTACATTTTAAAAAGTTGGGTTTTGTTCCTAAATCATTTTTGGTTGCTTTCAGTTGAAAAAAAAAAGGTTTTTGAGGTGTTCATTTCGGTGTTTCCTTGTAGTTTTGGGCTTGTGTATGCTCGAGGGTATCAAAAAGGAGTTTGTTTGCTTTGATTTTAGGGTTGAAAAGCTATTTTCGTAGCTGGGATTTTGATTTTGTCGTGGTCCAGTCGACTGGACTGGGTGATCCAGTCAACTAGGTCGATAGTGTGGTGATCCAGTCGACTGGGGGTGATGATCTAGTCGACTGACTTGGGTTTGGGTTTTTTTGTGTTTTTCCAATAGCTTTCAATCGACTGAATTGTGGGGTTCAGTTGACTGAACTCTTGTAGAGGGGTGTTTTGCTTTCCTTATTTTGGTTGGTTGTGTTGTGGCCTTGGGGGTTTGTTGTCGTCTTCGGGGATGACATGATTTTATTAAACGTGGTGTTCATTCATAGTTGGGTGCGGGACACGTTTGGGTCTGTGGTTCCTTTTCTAAAAGGCGAGTTTTGGAAAAGATAGTGTTTTGTGAAAAGTCTTGAAAATCGTATTTTGGAGGTTTAGAGCCAGCCTTCGGGGATAGGTTTCGTTCTTGTTGATTGTTGGTCTTTGGGGTTGGGTTTCGTTGGTTGACTATTGGTCGTCTGGGTTAGTGGATGACGAGTTATGTGGCATGTGATGTCGTTATGTGAAACGTAGTGTTTGTACGTGATTTTGTGCTTTAAATCTCTGGTATTATTCATGCATGTTATAGGGCAGATATGTGGTCCTCGTGTATTTAAAACTCTAGTTTTATTTATGTACGTGCGTGTGTGGTTAACGATGGGCAAAAAAGTGGTCTGATGAACGTTAGCTCTAGTTAACGATGGATGAAAAAGTAGTCCGATGAACGTTAACTCTGGTTGACGATGGATGGAAAAGTGGTCTGATAAACGTTAACTCCAGTTAACAATGCCTGTGTGTGTGGGAATCTGAGGGACAAAAAAGTGGTCCTGATGATGCATCTGTGTGGAGGTATCTGAGGGACGAAAAAGTGGTCCTGAAGTTGCATGAGTTGCGTGTGTTGCGCGGGTAGCATGTGTTGCGTGTGTTGCACGGGTTGCATATGTTGCGTGAGTTGCGTGGGTCGCATATGGTACATGTGACGTGTTATGTGAATCATCGCGAATTTTATAGAACTACTTTCGGGGCTCATGAGAGTTGATGATTGCATGTGAAGCATTGTAGTATGTATGTATATATATCAAACTATTTTTTTAGGCTCGTGTGAGTCGAAATATCTATATTTTTTTGCATCAGCATGTTTAGCTTTTATTTCATGTTTGTCTAGTTTCTGCTGAGTTTTGACTCACGGTGTGGGATTTAAAATATTTTTTAGGAACATTCGATCACGCAAGTTGATCTGAAGGAGCCGGTTAGGGCGAAAGGCTTGTAATCTTCTTTTTATTTCTTTTGGGTTCATGTAAGGTTTTACATGTTTATGGTGTTGGAACCATGTGTTGTAAGCCTATTGAAATTTTTATTTAATGCACATATGCCTTTTATCTTGAGAATGAAACATTGGGTTGGGTGTTATTTGTGGGTGTTTTTCGGTGACCCGGAGTTTGGGACGTGATAACATGGTATCAGAGCTCTGGGTTTGAATACTTAAGAGTTGTGGAAAGAGGGTGCATCACCTTGTGAGGTTGATTACGTGTGCTTGATTGTACGTGTTTAAATGTTTTGATTACATGAACATGATAGCCTGTTGAGTATGAGAATTTTGTGTATATGTGAGCATGGGGGTTGAACCTTAGGATTGGTTAGTCTTGCCTTCGGGTGTTTGGGTTAACAAACTTGGAAGCCAAGTTAGAAATTCATTTGGTCGACGTATTTTTTGGCAAGGAATCTAAGTAGGTTATCTAAATTAATGCGTCACTCTTGTCAATTCTCCTCGGTATGTGGGTTTTGACATGAACATATGTGGCTAAGTTCTTGCATAATTATGTGGTTAATGTTTATGTTCATGCGTCGCATTTCATTTTATGATTTATATTTTTTTTTCTTGTGTATATGCATTGCGTACCCTTGGGGTGGGTGAGGCTGTGGTTTAGGTTTGGGATGTGTGCTTGGTTACTATTGGTTGTTGAGAGGTAAGGTTATGGGTGAGTGTTGGTCGCTTGGTGTGCGATGGAACTCGTTGGTGAGCTGGGGTGGCCGTGTGAGGAGGGCCTTAGATGGTGAACTGTTGAGTGTTTGTATGAGCAGAGTTTTATTGGGTTCAGTTGAAGCATGGTTAGTAGTTTGGTTTTGGTAGATGGCTCCTCTTGAGAGTATGTTATTGGAAATTAAGGCTGTGTTATGGATGGTCTTGTGAGTTTAGGTTTGTGTTCTGTTTGGAGCTGTGAACTGAGTCAAGGAATGGTCGTTGACTGTGGTAAGTGTTGTGTTTTGGTGTAACCATTTGTTCGAATCACCGAGGATGCGGTAAGGTATGAATCAGGAAAGATTCGATGTTCGAGAAGCCTTGGTTGGTGTGGCCTGTTGGGATTGACGTGATTGTTTGGTTTGAAATGGAAGGTTCGTGATGTGTTCTGGATATGAAGGAAATTGTTAAAGTGTGAGAGGCAAGTCTTGGTTTGAGTGATTTGATGGCGATACGTTGAGTTCGTGTAGGTTAGTGGGTACCTATGAAGTGTTCTGATTGAATGGCGTAGCAGATTCAATTGACTCCCTGGGGTTAGATAACTGTGTTAGCTTTATGGTTGTGCTACCGGGCTAGTCTTTAGTTGTGCGAAATCTTGCAGCGGGCAATGGTGTGACACCTAGTGTATCTTCAGGGTGGGAATTGTGGTTCATGATGGACGACTGAGTAAAGGATGATGGTTTAGATGAATTACGTTCTTTGGTATTCCAAGTGAAGTAAGTGAGTTTTCTCTGGAATCGGGCGGTTATGTTATTGCTCGTGGATGAACGCCTTATCAGCTTCAGGACGGTGTTGTTAGCATCAACAAGATAGCAAGGTGGTACTAACATGGATGGTCATCAGGTGATCGTCAAAACTTGGGCAAGATTTGCGTGTGAAACATATGAGTTCATGTGACCGGTGCTGGGGTTCAACATTGTGTGTTTGGACTCGTGGAGATCGTCCTTGGTGTGCATCGCGAGGTGCGATTGAGCCCGTATGTGGTAGTGCGATGAGGGTGGTAGTTGTATGGTTAACGATAGCGTTAGTGGGACTAGTGCATGCAAGTGGTCTTGATGGCGATCAATTCTTCAAAGAAGTGTTTACTTCGTGTGACGGTAGTCTTGGGGGTTTCAGTTGCTGGGGCATTTTGCTGTTGTGCGGTATTGCTAGGTCTGCATCAGAGATTCCTGGGGGTTAATGGAGGGTGTCTGGCTTGAGATTCAGTATTGAATTTCGGGGACGAAATTCCTTTAAGGGGGGTAGAGTTGTGAGACCCTAACCCATTTTTATTTTTATGATGTTTTGACGCGTTGTTATTTGTTTTCGTGATTGCATGTTTATATGCGTTTTATGCATGTTCGGGCTTAGAAATGCATGTGGGGTTGGATCCCTGGGCCGTTGGGCACTGTGGTGCGATGTTAAAAAAAAGAAGATATTTTTGGGTGAGGCCAATAAATAAGATATTTTATGAGATATTTTCATAAAACCCTTAGCTTGGAGGCTAAACTTCTTTTTCTCTCGCCAAAAGCTCCACCTTCTCTCTAGGTTTTCTTGGGGCCCGAGCTTGGTTTTTGGTGATCGGGTAGCGGATCCTTGCTATCTACATCGAGGGCTACGGGTTCATCCAGATGAAATCTCATTTCGACAAGGTTCGCTTTTCGAGGCGTCGAGTTTTTAACTCAACGGGGTAGGATCCTAGATTCTCATTTTTTAAAGGGGTGCTGTGTGAAATCGTATGTGTTTTTACCGTTTTAACATGCATGAAAAGTTGATTTACATTTCAAAAAGTTGGGTTTTGTTCCGAAATCATTTTTGGTTGCTTTCGGTTGAAAAGAAAAAAAGGTTTTTGAGGTGTTCTTTTCAGTTTTTCCTTGTAGTTTTGAGCTTATGTATGTCTGAGGGTATCAAAAGGGAGTTTGGTTGCTTCAATTTTGGGGTCAAAAAGCTATTCCCATAGCTAGGGTTTCGTTTCTACCGTGGTCCAGTCGACTGGGGGTGATGATCCAGTCGACTGACCTGGGTTTAAGTTTTTCTGTGTTTTTTCAGTAGCTTTTCAGTCGACTGAATTGTGGGGTTTAGTCGACTGAACTCTTGTCGAAGGGTGTTTTTCTTTTTCTATTTTGGTTGGTCGTGTTGTGGCCTTGGGGGTTTGTTGTCGTCTTCGGGGATGACGTGATTTTGTTAAACGTGGTGTTCATTCATAGTTGGGTGCAGGACGTGTTTGGGTCCATGGTTCTTTTTCTAAAAGACAAGTTTTGAAAAAGATAGTGTTTTGTGAAAAGTCTTGAAAATCGTGTTTTGGAGGTTTGGAGCTAGCCTTCGGAGATAGGTTTCGTTCTTGTTGATTGTTGGTCTTTAGGGTTGGGTTTCGTTTGTTGACTATTGGTCGTCTGAGTTAGTGGATGGCAAGTTATGTGGCATGTGATGTCATTATGTGAAACATAGTGTTTTCACGTGATTTTGTGCTTTAAAACTCAGGTTTTATTCATGCATGTTATAGGGCGGATATGTGGTTCTCATGTATTTAAAACTCTGGTTTTATTTATGTGCGTGTATGTGTGGGTAACGATGGACGAAAAAGTGGTCCGATGAACATTAGCTCTGGTTAACGATGGATAGAAAAGTGGTCCAATGAACGTTAAATCTGGTTAATAATGCATGTGTGTGTGGAAATCTGAGGGACAAAAAAGTGGTCCTGACGATGCATCTATGTGGGGTTATCTGAGGGACGAAAAAGTGGTCCTGAAGTTGCATGAGTTGCGTGTGTTATGCGGGTTGCATGTGTTGCGTGAGTTGCGTGGGTCGCATATGGGGCTTGTGACGTGTTATGTGAATCATTGTGAATTTTATAGAACTATTTTTGGGGCTCGTGAGAGTCGATGATTGCACGTGAAGTATTGTAGTATATATGTATATATATCAAATTGTTTTTTAGGCTTGTGTGAGTCAAAATATTTATATCTTTTCGGAACAGCATGTTTAGCTTTTATTTTATGTTTGTTTAGTTTCTGCTGAGTTTTGGCTCACGGTGTTGGATTTAACATGTTTTTCAGGTGCATTCGATCATGCCGGTTGATCTGAAGGAGCCGGTTGGGGTGGATGGCTTGTAGTCTTCTTTTTATCTCTTTTTGGTTCATGTAAGGTTTTACATGTTTATGGTGTTGGAACTATGTGTTGTAAGCTTGTTGACAATTATATTTAATGCATGTATGCCTTTTATCTTGAGAGTGAAACATCGAATTGGGTGTTGTTTATGGGTGTTTTCAGGTGATCCGGAGTTTGGGGCGTGACATTAACCCCATTACCCGGATAGTATGTAGTATGTCATAAGAATGATGTCTCTCGAAGGTATAGAGGTGTTTTATGTTTTGGTTGGAGGCATGGGGGTGGTTATGTTATCTTTAACCCTAGAGGAGATTTATGGAATAAATAGAATTAAATAACCTATGGTTAGCAAATGAAAGATCAATAGATCTAAGGTGTATATGGTCGTTCTTATGCTCGAATAATGGGAGTGCTTGCGGTGTTTATGCAGTTGTGGGTGTAACGGTTAATCTCCAGAAGTCTCAAATTCGACCTCTTTTGATTAAGCGCCATACGTTCTCTTTTGCGGGTTTCTTTGAACAGTGAGTACGTTGCTGTAGAGCGATTTTTGTTTGTCAGTTATGGTTCAAGTTAGCTTCGCATGACTTTGTGAGGGTTTGGTCTTAGTATAATGTGAATGTTAAGTGTTGTTCCTTCGCGCACACCCGGTGATGAACTTATAGACATATGAGACGTGTTTTTTGAGGCATGATGAAGCTAATGGTATTAAATGTGTAAGAATAGGGTTTGAGTTTGAGAACTAATTGGGGCGAGTGGTATAATCATTATGATTGGGGTTGTTAATATTGGGTATGGTGAAATTTAAGGTTATTCTTATGATGGGTGGATAATGTTCTTTTAACCAAGTATTTGACGGTTACCCTAGAATGTAAAGGCGTTAAATGGGAATCAATGGTCAACCTTTGATGTCGCTGGGGAGAGAGAGTTACTTTGTAGGTGGTTAGCTCGATTGAGTTGTTTTATCCTTGTTGGACTAGAATGCCGAAACCTTTGAGTTGAGCCACAATGTAGTGGTTTTTTGGATGGATTAGAATTTCCATAAATCATGTACCCTTACCATAATCTTCTGGTTGTGCCGTGTATATTTGTACCCCCGAGATTGTATGGATGTAAGGCTAGTTTCTCGTAGTATCTTGGTGAAGACGGTTGCTTTACCCCGTAAGTATGAGTGTTCGGGCTGTGTCCTTGGGGGTTGGTAAATCTAGAGCGCGTGTCCCTTTTCTAAAGGAGAAATTAATGTCGAGATGCAGAACCTACGTCTGCGGTAATAGATCAAGGGTAGTTTAATAGTGTTATATAAGGTACATTCTGATTGTTATGGGGTTGTTAAAAATCTTTAGCCATTATTAAAGTAAGATCCTTTTGAAGATTTTGGTAGTTGTGTGGATCATACTACGAGTAACAGTAGCTCTTCAAATTTGTGAGTGTGCGGAGTTTGGTGTTGAGATCATCAAGTTTTTGTGGAAATAGTGTTCGATTAATTGCTTATGGTAAGGATATAAGATATATGTAAGTGAACTTGAGGTTATTAAGAGAACGTGGTGTAGATGTGAGTTACAAGAAATTTGAATTTGAAAACCCTTCGTCAATGTTGCCTCTTAGAGTCAACCTGATTACACAGATTGAAGCATGAAGTCTTATTTATGTAGGAGGGGAGTTCTTTGTAAGAATGCGTAGAGTTTTTCTATTGAAGGAGTATACTCCGTGCTTCGTCTCCGAAGAATAGACAATTCGTGGTTTAAAATAAACGATCTGGTATCAATAAGGAAAATTACTTATATCCTGCTAGTGTCTCAACCCCTACGTTTGAACGAGAGTTGTCCGCCGGGAATATTGAATTGACTTTGCCAAGGGGAATCTAAATCCATGTAAGGATGGAGCATGTTTGAAACCTGCCAAATAAGAATTAGCTTCATGCTCTGCGATTGATCACTTTGAGTTCATCACATTCGGTGTGAGTTATGTCTCGATGGCTTAGTAATATAGATTGAATCTTGATTCAATAATGTTTAGACAACCTTAATATTAGTGAGACCTATTTTGTGGACATAATTTATATAAAGGTTTATCTCTCGAATACATGTTTATGCGTCAGTATAACATTCTAGGGTATGAACATGTGTTAATGTCTCTGTTGTTGAAAGGTGGTTGATTTGAGACATGGTGGTAAATTTTGGGGACGAAATTCCCTAAGGGAGGGAAGTTGTGGGGATCCGGTTCATTTTTTATTTAAATTAATTAATTGCTTAACGTACTAAAAAATTACAAAAAATAATTTCTAATGATAAAATTAGCATGTGGTGTACGGTTGTTGTGCGTTGAGACACCGGAATATTAAATTATGATTAATTCCATGAATGTAAAATATTTTAGTAATATAATTTGAATTAATTACAGTTAAAATTAATTGGGGAAAAAAATGAAAAAGGGATGAATTTATATATATAAATATGTAAATTAATAATGCATGTTAATGTAATTAGTTGGAACTCATTAGAAGAATGTGGAAATAGGACAAAAGATTAAAAGACAAACCAAGGGCTCTTTTTTCCCCCACCCGTCAGTGTCTTCTCCTCATCCCCTTTCCCTTGTGTTTTTTTTTTTATCTCTTTCCCGTGGAAGCTAATTCACAAACCCAAACCCCACACCACTCAAAAAAAAAAAAAAAAACAAATTGATTCTTCTCCGCACAAAACTGAGGGTGGTCGGGTGAGATCCAAGCTACTCAAGACAAGGACTACACCACGATCCAAACAAAGCATCATCTCTTGGTGACCAAAAATATTAGGGCTCCCGATTTTGGCAAAATCTCATGATTTTAGGATTCCAAAAGGTAGGATTTTAACTAACTGTGATCTTATGCTTTGATATGAGTTGAATTTTTGGTTAAACTCCTAAAATCATAAATCTTTGAAAGTTTTGGTTTAAATCCTAACTTAATTCGAGATTTAATGGTTGTAGCATATGATACTATGGTATAAAGATGAAATTGAAGCTCCTAGTGAACTATTTGAGCATTGTAACTAATCTAATTCAGGTTGGAAGGTTAAATTTAGAGTTAAGTTGTGAAACTTGAAATGTTTCTTAAAAACCTAGTTAGCTCATCGTTTATTAGTTTTGGTTTTGTTAAAATTGTGTGAAATTGGAGCTCTTGAATTAATGCTTGGGCTTTGTAACTTGGTAAATTATGAATTAATAGTTGGGATTATAACTAAATTCGAAAATTTGAGAATTATTTGAAGTAAATCCTAATTGTGCGTGTGACGCTTTAATTTCTTAACACTTGAGTAAATTGGTGGGCTTGAACTAATGTAGGGTTTGATTTAATTGGTGGATTGTGAAATCATGAAATTTGAAATAATACACGAGTTAATTTGAAAACTTGGATATCAACATCCTCATTTGTGAAGTGTGAACTTAATTCCATGAAATTGTATATGAGTTTGAAGTTAGGTTCGCAACTTAATTTCATGGCTTGTGGGAGTTGTATATGAAATATAGTTTGGGTTGTAGGTTAGTCGAATTTAAGGAGAGTTAAGATGATTGATGGATCTAAAATCTTATTACTATGAATTTGAAATTTGGAGATTTTTGAATCTATATAAATTTAAGTTGAAAATTTGATAAATTTAGAATATAAATCTAAATTTATAGTGATGGTAAGTATTGAATACATGACCATTGGATTCCTTGTTAAGATTATGTATGTATGTGTTGAGTTTGAACAATTATAAGTTGTCTTCTTTGAATATAAAGAAAGATAGAGGCTTACAATTATATATGGTATATATGTATATACATATAAAGTGGTTTTAATGAGAAAAACTATGGATGTGGTTGGGATAGTATTTGAATAGATGAGAATTGCATCATTAAAGTTTAACGAATTTTGATATATTTGGTTGATTGTATGGTGAGTGAGTTAAGTTGATGGATTTAAATTAATTTGGGACTCGATTAATACATGAGTGATGAAATCATGGGATTGGAATTAAGTAATGAGTAATTTTATGATGTCTAAAGTGTTAATTTAAAACTCTTGGATTTTATTGCATGAATTGGTTGTTACACTTCTAAATATGATATTGGGACGTATGGTGGTGTAATAGATTGATGAGAGGGATTTATTCCTATGGTTCAATCCATGAGTTGAAATGAATGGGAATAAGATTAATAACTTAAATCGGAACCGACGGTTGGATGTGGAATAAGTTGGGCTTGACTAGCTCCGCGGTGAAAGATAAGAAATTTATGCAAGTAGGGTGTCCTACCCATTGGGTTAGTCCCCGAAAAACTGTGCACAGGTTGCCTACCTATCGGCGTTCCTCTAGGAAATCGAAAAGGGATATTTTTCGCTGTGAGTTATAGAGCGGGATATTATCCTTCGGGCTTTGCGTAGTCAGATGGGCGGTAATAGTCACGGGGCTCTATAAGCTGCACTCGGGGTTGGTTCGTAACTTGATGAATGAAATGCACGAACTTGGATAATGAAGGAAAAATGGAAGTGAAATGGATATGAATGAAATATATGAAATGGATAACACTTAAGAACCTTGGTTGTGAGACTCGGTTCCATTTTATTTTCGTAATGTTTTATTCGATGTGTTGGTTATTGCTTTAATTGTTTTAGAATAGGATGTTTCTATACGTATTATGCATGCGTGGGCTGAGTCTTGCGTCTTTTGTTCGAGTTTCACCCAACGATGACCGCTCGAGTGGATCCCTGTTCGCTCGAGCGGGCTTGTGGCCGAGAGTTAGGTCGGTGGGGGACCGCTCTAGTGGATCTCTGTTGACTCGAGCGGATAGCTGG
Organism: Heliamphora pulchella; assembly: GCA_032270985.1. Classification (NCBI taxonomy): domain Eukaryota; kingdom Viridiplantae; phylum Streptophyta; class Magnoliopsida; order Ericales; family Sarraceniaceae; genus Heliamphora; species Heliamphora pulchella. The sequence goes on from JAULJZ010171952.1 coordinate 15,216, forward strand.
GCGCGAGATTTTTTATAAAGATAGCCCATGCCTTGAAATTTGTGTAAAAAGCTTGTTGTGCAAGCTTTCACTCATCTCTCTAGAAAAATCTCTCAAAAGCTCTACCTTCTCTCTAACTTTCGGCTTGATTTGGGTTCAGATCTAGGCGCTCGGGTAGTCTATCCTTGATATGCCTGTCGTGGGCTTCACGTTCATCCGAACAAAATCACGTTTTGGCGACTTTGGTTTCTCGCCGGTGTTCAAAACTTTGAGTTTTAACTCACTGAGGTAGAATCCTAAACTATCTTGTCTTAAAGGGTGTTACGTGAAGTTTTATGCATTTCTACCATTTAAAAATGCATTAAAGTTCTAATTTTCGTGTTTAAGCCATGTTTGGGCGGTTAAAAAGCATGTTGTACGTTTTTATGGTTTATTATAAGGTTGGTAGGTGTATGTGTTGTGTTGTTTTTTAAAAGAGGGGTTTGAAAACCGAAAGGAATTATGCAAATGTTTGTGAAAATCTAAATTTGGAGGTTTGGAGCTAACCCTTGCGGTTGAGCCTTGTTTTTAACGTTTGTTGATCTCCATGATTAGGTGGATGACGTTGATATGTGAATTCGATGTTAGTACATGGTTGCGTACATGTAAACATTGATTTAAAGATGCATTAGCTGGGGTAAATTTTGGTCCCTCGGTGAAAGCCCGTAAAGATGCATTAGTTGGGGCAAATTTTGGTCATTCGGTGAAAGCCCGTAAAGATGCATAATAACATGTGGATTTGGGTTCTACAATGAAAGCCCATGAAGATGCATGTATTGCATGTGAATCATTATGGGTTATGTAAAAACGTTTTTGAGGCTCGTGTGAGTTAGAATATTCATATATTTATGTTAGCATGTTTAGCTTTTATTTCATGCTAGTTTGCTTCCTATTGGGCCTTGGCTCACGGTGTGAGATTTAAAAATCTTTTTCAGGAGCACATGATCATTTGGGATGATCTTAGGAAGTCGGGGGTGGCAGAATACTTTTTTAGTTTTCCTTTCGTTGTTTTTTTAACATATTATGATATGTAATGTTTTGAAACAAAAAGCTTATATTGTAAGCCATGTGGCGTTTATATTAATGCATGTATGTTTTATGATTTTGAGAGAGAAACCTTGGGTTGGCTGTCGTTTCTCTTTTTGTTTTGGCTAGGGTTAAAGCTTTTCATTATCCGTTTTCGAGCTAAAGGACTGACTTCTTTATAAAATGAACGTTTTGTCCCTTATCCCTTGGTTATTTAAATCCTTATTCAAAGAAAAGGTTTTTAGGTGTGTTTTTGAGACTTTCGAAGATTTTCTAGTTTTTAAATTAGAAATCTCTCGGGTGTCTCACCGCTCGAGCGGTGGAGGGTCCGCTCGAGCGAACAGCCACTGTGTCACGCCCCAAACTTTGGATCATGTGAAAAGCCTACGAACAACTACTAAAGCTGCCCCAACACAAAGAATGAAAACCCAAAAGCCCAAACAAGACTAAAACCTTTATAAAAATGTACTATCGAGAGTTTATCTGATTTAAAAGAGTAGCCAAGAGACTATGGTTACGGCCCCACAAGCCAAGCCTTTTTAAAACAAGAATATACTTTCTGGGTAAAGAAAATCCTTTAAAAAGATATGGAAGCCATTCTAAAATCTCCTTCGAGTACAAGAGTTTGAACTAAGCTTAAACCATTTGAACAACAAAAATTGTGATACAACAAACCCATGGTTCTCTCGAAATCCATAAATCATGCATACATCCATATGGAATATAATGCTTTACAACATGTTATAACCAACATGAAACATATACAAGGTATAAACTACCTAACAAAGACAAAACATCTGTCTTGTCAACAGGCATCTCCAGGTACTTCAAGGTCAACTTATAGGACCATGTTTACCTGAAAAAGGTTTGACAAATCCCACTACGTGAACCGAAATCCAATAGAAATAGGCTATAAAGCCGTAAAGCAGGTTATGCAATCACATAGCATAAATTTGACTCAATCACATGAGCCTCAAAATATTTTCCATCTTGAAAATCACCATTTTTCCAGCAGGCCAACACAAGCCTCAAAAAGGTTTTCCTTTAGAAAACTCAACTTAACCAACGCGCACACACACACGCACACACACACACACAGAGATCACATTCATGTGACCCTACCAACTCGTGGTCAAAAGTAAGGCACCGATGCCGAACGGGTATATAAACCCCGTCACATTACTACCACCCGGCCAACACAAGGCCCGTGAAGTAACGGGAAGTCCTATACTTCCGACACGACCTGCGTCCTTTCCCGGTTCAGTAGCCGGCGGGTAGAGAAACCCATTCTGTGCAGTTTTTCGGTGTTTCACCGAGGAGCAGCTCGTGCCCATTTTAAGTCGATCCGTAGATCTCAACACGGTCTGTTTTGATTGTCACATCAAAATCCGAAACACATGCTAGTCCAACCCATCAAGGTTCCTCTCACCAAACCCACAACATCGTGAGTCCAACCCAAAAGGTTCCTCTCACCAAACCATAACATCTCACCACATGTAGTATACCAAGAAAAGCGAAAAAAACATGCTTTTTATCCGTATAAACATGGTTTAAAACATATAATATGCTATGTAGGCATTTTTAACCGATAGAAAAGCGTAAAATTACACGTAGCACCCTTTAAAGACAACATAGTCTAGGATCCTACCTCGTTGAGCCAAAAGCTCGACATCTCAAAAATTGAACCTCGACGAAACTGGATCCTGTCCGGGTAGATGCGAAGCCCCCGACACTAATATCAAGGATCTGCTGTCCGATTGCTAAAAATCGAGCCCCAGGCCCATCAAAATCTAGAGAGAAGGCAAAGAAAGCTGAAACTTAGCTTAAAAACTTACTTTTCCAAAATATCTTCCAATGGCTTGATATTTATAGAATCTCGTACTAGGCTGTCACCGGTCGAGCGAACAGGGCACTGCTCGAGCGGACCCCTGCCAACATAACACTCTGCCACACTCTCGCTCGAGCGCATAACCACCGCTTGTGGGCAGTCACCTCAACGACCCACTCTTTGCCACCATCCCGCTCGAGCACACATTCACCGCTCGAGCAGTCAACGCTTGGTGAACAACTGAACCTAAGAAGCAGAACCAAACACTTTTCCACTTCTTTTTATCCGAACATTTCTTAGAACCTCATTTTCTTCCCTGACCAAATCTTTCGTAGATATCCAAACTCAAAGTACTCACTTTGAAACATCACCGAGGTATAAAGTTAACTCCAACTCCATCAATACCTAGATCATTTTCAAAATAAAATAGGTCAGGGTCTCACAACTCTCCCCATCTTAAAGAAATTTCGTCCCCAAAATTCAACATTGAAACTCAAGCCAAACACCATCCTATCAATCATCAACAATCTCTGATGCAAACCAGCGATATCGCACAACAATAGAAATGCCCCAACAATTAAAATTCCAAACCTGTCATCACACGAGATGAACACGACTTGAAAATTCGATCTCCACATAAACTGCCCGTATTGGCAAGCCCCACTGACATCACTGTCATCCATGAGACATCCATAAAACATCGGATCAAAATCCACTCACAGTGCCTAACCTCAAAACATAACTCTCACCGTACGGAGAACACTCCAGCTACAAACGCATCACATGAGATTAATCCACCATGGTACTTAGTTCCAAGCACTCTCTATTCCAGGACATAGAGACTATCACCCTCGTTCTTACTGCCACAAACTGGCTCAATCGCACGTCACAATGCACACCAAGGACTAACTCCTTGAGTCCAAACACACGACGTCGAACCCGGACATCTATTACACGAAGTCACATGCTCCATGCACAAACTTTACTCAAGTTCCGTTGATCACCAGATGACCACCGACTTTGTTACCACATCGCTACCATGCTGATGCTAACAACGCATCACATAGCTGACACAACACCCATCCACGAGCCACAACACAAACACCCGACTCCAGAGAGAAGCTCACTTAACTCACTTGGAATACCAAAGAATACATTCCATCCAATCCTTCATTCTCTACTCAAACTTCCATCATGAACCACAATTCTCATCTTAGAGAAACACTAGGTGATACACAATCGTCCCAGACAAGGTCCCGCACAACCGAAAATAATCTGGCATCATTGCCGCAAAGTCACCTGACCGAAACGAGTCACTTAACCAAACACATCCCACAGACAGAACACCTCATAGGTATCCAATAACCTACACGAACCCAATCATAACTTCCATGCTGCAGCACGTTACTACCCATCTCAACGTCTCGCCGTCAAATCACTGATACCAAGGCTACAGATCAACCTCGAATCAAACATGATCACCGTCGTCTGACAGAGCAACATGATGACTGTCATCTGACATCAAACTCAATCTTATAACTCATAGATCAATTCCTTGAGGCCACAATAGCAGAATACTCGAACTCCAGACTTGTCTATTACGTAACTCATCAAGATTTGGTTCTTACATTTAGCAATTTCCTCATATACAGAACTCATCACGGCCTTTCTGTTCCCAACCAAACAATTGCGTCGGTCCGAACTAGCCACACTAACCAAGATTCCTCAATCATCGCATCCTTTTAGACTTATACCTTAACATACTCTTTACACCACCATCCAAACAAACAACAGTTATGCCAAAACACAACACTTACCACAGTCGATAACCAGTCCTCAACTCTAAGAACTCTGAACAGCTCAAAGCCCCAAATAGGATCTGAATCCAGACTCACAAAAGTCTATCAGAAACCCACCATACGTATATCACAGCTGCACTGTTCTGACAAAATTTCCACTCTGCCATGAGCTAGAAGTACAACCATACCCACACAATCGAGAACAAGCTATAAACAACGGTTAACAATTCTCAACTGATCACTGCAAAAAGAACTCTGCATCTCAACACCAACTCCCTTGTCAACAAGAACAAGTAGCATAGGGAACACAACCCAAATGGTTCAACCATCATACATAACAAGCCATACTCTGAGTAGGTTACCACGACCTACTATATTTACCAAACTCATACGTACTCTTTTACGGTCTTCCACCGCGGGTTAATACTAACCCCAGCATGCAATTCTTTACGGTTCCCAATCGCGGGAGCGATCGGATCCCATCTCACACACGCAGACGCCTGGATATAGAGCATCTCGCACCACGCGTCAAAATCATGAAGAATCCATCTTATTATCATCCAATCATGGCGATACAAATTCCCGAGTCATAACTCCAAGGATCACAACACGAATACAAAATCCACCAAGATTCCATAGTCTCAGAACACAACCAAAACCTAAGTCGATCAAGAACCCAGCATCTCTGTCCAACCGAGATGAAACAACTCACACCAGACAATCGTCTACAAAGAAACTCTATCACCGTCTAGAGTGAAGAAAAGGGTCAACAAAACCCATGACCCAATCTCAACGTACTTCTAGTACCCGGCGAACTCCCTGTACTCATCAACATTTGGTCCTCAAAGAACCCTGTAAACCTTATCTGGAAGTCGCGTCGACCAAAGTCAACAACTATTGTCCGCTCCGATCAGGATACTCAGACCATCCACTACACCAAGTTCTCAACTCTCAGACCTCATTCACACACGTGAACACCATCAATCCGCATACTTAGTACAACACACCCCGTAGAACTACAAGCTTGTCACCAGTCATACACGGAGATACACGTCAACATTCCTATCACGCCAGAACCTCACTCTAGAAGGTTACGCTTACTCACCTAACTCCTGCTAGGCAAACCACAGCCACTTCATAGCCTCGAGTACACTGCCCAAGTAGCTCACATAGAAAATGCACGGCACCATACAAAGGAAACCCAATCTTGAGACCTCTCATCCAGAGTTACTAATAACTCTAATAGCCATGCAGACACATCTCGCACTCCAGCTCTCAAGGCACACATCGATCACAGGCATCGTAACTCATGATTTCTCACCCATTGTCCCAGACACCACACGGTCCACTACTGAACCTCATCACTCCACACTTCATTCCCATGGGTAAACAAGATATCCATCTCTGAACCTAAGGTTGAACACAAACAACCTCCAGATAGATCACACTCAGAACACGCTGTCTCAGGATTAAACCAACCACACTGTCGAACCCGTCGATGACCTTTTCGAACCTCATGCACCCAGCACGGTTCCCAAACATAAACTTCTGATCACTAGGGTAACGACCAGATCACACACCTGCATTCTCGTAGGACTTTCATAGAACTGCTACTCGTCACAGGTTAGGATCATAACCTGAACCCTTACACATTCTAACACCGCCGCAAACCATGCTCTTCCTAGCATGTCTGCAACTCATACTCGTCCCCATATCCTTGAGCTCACTCACTCGGAGCTCAAGTCTCAAACCTCAAGGAGGTAGACAATGTCCAAGGTCATCAGAACTACTCAAACTCTCAACAGCATCCTTAGATGCTACACTGACTACCAAGGAATATCTCCAGAACCACTCACGATCTGCTATCTCTACATACACCCGGCCACAGATTTCTACACTCCCATCCACTATGTTCCCGTCTAATCGCCATCTTGAGTACACGGCTCATGACATAGCATGGTTTACGACCTATCTAATCAATCACACGGCCAAATCATGTACACCAAACCTAAATCAAAAGGAATTTTCATGATCCACAGATCTATCCAGCAATATAGTCATATCAACTGATTCTCAGGGTCTCTGACACCCCATCGCCCTTACTCACAAGGCCATTCATAACCCAGCTACAACTTCTGGTAACATGCTCACAAGAGGAGCCATCTACCAAAACCATACCACTAACCATACTTCAATTGCACTGAAGCAAACTCTGCTTATGCCAACACTAAATAGTTCACCAATCGAGGCCACCCTCACACGGCTAAACCCAACACACTGACGAGTTCCACAACATACCAAGCTATCGATGCTCAACCCATAACCTTACCTCTGCAATCGAGTCGCACATCCAAGACCCAAACCATGATCTTGTCATCTCGAAGGGTGTACAGGTTATATATAAAGAAAACATGAAACACGACAACCTAAGGTCGATCTATCATGTTATTTCTACCACATACCACATAATCATGCTAACACATAACCACAACGATTATGCAGACACAACACCGATGCCGAGAACCAACAAGAATGACGCGTCACTTTGGATAATATACTTAGATTCCTTGCTAGAAATCACGTCCACGAAACGCGTTTCTAACTTGACTCCCAAGTTCGTTAATCCCAATGCCCGAATGCAAGACTAATTAATTATAAGGTCCAACCTTCATACTCACGTATACACAACAAGCTATCATGGTTATGTTCCAAACACAAGCAACCAAGCACATTCACATCTTTCCTCACAAGGTAATACATCCTCTTCCCACAGCTCTAAGGTATTCGAACCCAGAGCTTTGATACCAAGTTGTCACATCCCAAACTCTGGGTCACACGAAAAGCCTACGAACAACTACTAAAACTGCCCCAACACAGAATAAAAACCCAAAAGCCCAAACAAGGCTAAAATCTTTATAAAAACGTACTTACCGAGGGTTTACTGATTTAAAAGAGTAGTCAAGAGACTACGGTTATGGCCCCATAAAGTCAAGCCTTTTCAAAACAAGAATATACTTTCTGGGTAAAGAAAATCCTTTAAAAAGATATGGAGGCCGTTCTAAAATCCCCCTCGAGTACAAGAATTTGAACTAAGCTTAAACCATTTGAGCAACAAAAATTATGATACAACAAATCCATGGTTCTCTCGAAAGCCATAAATCATGTATACATCCATATGGAATATAATGCTTTACAACATGTTATAACCAACATGAAACATATACAAGGTATAAACTATCTAACAAAGACAAAATACCTGTCTTGTCAACAGCCATCTCCGGGTACTTCAAGGTCAACCTACAAGACCACGTTCACCTGAAAAAGATTTGACAAATCCCACTACATGAGTCGAAGCCCAATAGAAACAAACTATAAAGCCGTAAAACAGGTTATGCAATCACATAGCATAAATTTGATTCAATCACATGAGCCTCAAAAGATTTTTCATCTTAAAAACCACCATTTTTTCAGCAGGCCAACACAAGCCTCAAAAAGGTTTTCCTTCAAAAAACTCAAGTTAACAAACGTGCGCACACGCACGCACACACACACACACAGAGATCACATTCATGTGGCCCTACCAACTCGTGGTAAAAAATAAGGCACCGTTGCCGAACGGGCATATAGACCCCGTCACGTTACTACCACCTTGCCAACATGAGGCCCGTGAAGTAACGGGATGCCCTATACTTTCGATACGACCTGCGTCCTTTCCTGGTTCACTAGCCGACAGGCAGAAAAACCCATTCTGTGCAGTTTTTTGATCTTTCATCAAGGAGCAACTTGTGCCCATATTAAGTCGATCCGTAGATCTCAACATGATCCGTTTTTATTGTTACATCAAAATCCAAAACACACACGTGAGTCCAACCTATCAAGGTTCCTCTCACTAAATCCACAACACCGTGAGTCCAACCCAAAAGGTTCCTCTCACCAACCCATAACATCTCACCACATGTAATATACCAGGAAAAGCAAAAAAACATGCTTTTTATCTGTATAAACATGATTTAAAACATACAATATGATATGTAGGCATTTTCAACTAGTAAAAATGCATAAAATTACAAGTAGCACGCTTTAAAGACAACATAGTCTAGGATCCTACCTTGTTGAGCCAAAAGCTCGACGTCTCAAAAATCGAACCTCGACGAAACTAGATCCTTGTTAGGGTCGGTATACTGAAAATCATGTTTTTAGTATTTAATTTTATTTTTAATAAAATTAGTTTTCTATTTTATGAGAATCTTTA